>JAURVB010015180.1:0-20224 GCA_033002965.1 Piper betle
AAAGAGCATCGAGAGTAAGAAGTTGTCATTTTGTTTCAACATAGTTTTGTGTTAATAATTTAAATGGGAAAACAACTGAACAGTGACACAAAATTCATGCCAGCTGAGATAAGGTGTAGTTGATGATAATGACCATTGAATAACTAATTGACACTAACCATTCCTTGAATAATAGAAACAAAAAGCTAAATTCATACACCAATCACCTCATTATTGATAGAAATAAAAAAAACAACAAAAGAGTGGAAAAAGAACAGTTAAGAAATCCAACACCAAGACATTGAAACAAAAAATCAAAAACATCAGCAACAACATTAGTAGAAGATGATAGCATATAACCATCAGCAACACAAACTACCCATTATTGATATGGAATATCTAGCTTTCAAACATTTCTGATATTGGATAAGCATATATAAGAATCAATTCGCAATAAAGAATCTATGCTGCCAAACAGAACTAAGCTAGAAGAAGCTATCACTGACCCTGATGATGACCACCATCAAAAGCACCAATTGGAAATAAATTATTCAACAACACAAATATAATTGTAAAAACAAATTTCCAAATTCAACCACAAACTACCGGCTATTGATGTGGAATGTCTGTCTTTCATACTCAGCCAATATTTCATAAATTAATTCGAATATCAGGAAGGCAGAATACAAGCAAAATTAGAATCAATTCATGCTATATCAGATAAGCACGAAAGGTAAGATATGCATGGCATGACAAATACTTAAGCTAGAATTGACCCTGATAATGACTGCCAAAGCACCAATTGAAACTAACCATTCAACAACACAAATAAAATTGTGGGGAAAAAAAATTCCAAAATCAAACACAAATATCTTCCAAGCCTATCCAATTAGTTCTGATGTTAAGGGAGTCAAATATAAGCAGAAATTTCATGACATAATACATCGGATAAGTGGGAAGCTAAAAGATAAGCTAAAAAATTAGAATCAATTCATGCTATATGGGATAAGCATGAAGGATAAGCTATACAATTCATAACAAATATCTAAGATAATGACCACCAAAGCAATAGTTGAAGCTAACCATTCAACAACACAAATAAAATTGTGGGGGAAAAAAATAATTTCCAAAATGAAACACAAACTACCACATATATGTCTTCCCTTCCGCGCCTATCCACTCAATTCTGATGTTAAGAAGGTCAAATACAAGCAAAATTTTCATGGATAAGTGGGAAGCTAAAATATAAGCTAAGAGCTGGAATCAATTCATGATGTCTGGGATAACCACTAGAGACAGGATATACAATTCATAACAAGCATCTAAGAAAATGACCACCAAAGCACCAATTGAATCCAACACCACTCAACAACACATTCCAAATTGTGAATCAAATAAAAAATGTTTAAAAAAATAAAACCCAAATTACCATTTTTAGTGTCCAAATTGATTATGACGTTAAAGGAGCCAAAATATAAGCTAAAAATATGAATCAATTCACGCCATGTAATATAATTACATCGGATAAGAGGAGATGTGTAATATAAGCTCCAAATTTAGAACCAATTCATGCAATTATACAACAAATGGAAGCTAAGAAATCGAACAAAAGGGCGTCGGTGGGCAAAAGGGAGGATGCTCACAGTGAAGAGGTGGGAAGATACGATGCGTATGATCTGGAGGTTTGGCTTCGGCTTGATGGGCGGCCACGGTGGCCCCTTGCCGGCCGGGCTCGGTGGCCCTTGCCGGCCAGCCTCGCCGTTCCCTTGCCGGCCGGGCTCGGCGGCCCCTTGCCGGCCGGCCTCGCCGACCTCGCCGGCCCCTTGCCCGGCCGGCCTCGCCGCCATTCTCCGACCGGTTCGCAGTAATGCGGGTCAGATATGGCAACCCAAAAGCTGTCTTACCGGTCTGTCTTATTACCCTCTTAAAAATAAAAATCTAATTACTGTTTAATCATTTTCTTTTTTTTTAATAAGAATAATTAGTGGCAGCAAGACCTGTATTTAATGTGAACCTTTAAATCAAAAAAATATTTAAATAATAAAGGTGGTTTTTGTCTAAGTAAAACAAAAATTACAAATCATGTGATCTGCATAGATGGTTAGATTTTAATGTTGTTGATATTCTAATATTAGTTATTTTTTAATATGATTTTTTTAAAAAAATATTATTTTAAAATCAAGATATTTTAACCAATATTTGATTAAATAGATTGATCACAAGAAATATTTTCAACATTTTATATTTTTATAATTATAAAATTCGGTTGAATCCAAATTAATCATATTGAACCAAATATATCCTACATTAGGTACATATATAAATCGGAAGTAGTATTTAAAACTTCTGGCTAGTGTCATCAATTTATTTAATCAAGCTTTTTATCAGTAAAAAGTGGACATTTTTTGATATTATTAATTACCAAAAAAAGGATAAAGTTAAAAATTATCTAAAATACCCTCACTTAGAAAAAAATTAAAAAAATAAACCTTTGAACCATTACTCTAACAACAAGATCTGAACACGAATAGCCATGTTGGCTACCCTAAGGCCATGGGCAATCAGATTTGGCCGCCCTTAGCTTGGGGCTGTCAGATAATATCACCCCCACTCGGCCACCAGCGATCTCAAAAAAAAAGTTTTTTGAGTTTTTTTAAAATTCTCGATCCAGCCGATTCGGCTACTCTTGGTTTGGGCAAGGCCAGTGTTGGCCGCTCCATATCAGCCACTGATTATCAGCAGTCAATTTTTTAAAAAAAAACTATTTTTTTAATAAATTAAAGGGTATTTTTGTTATTATATAAATAATTAACCTTTTCTTGCAATTAGTTTCAATCCCACCACCAGGTAATATAAAAAACTAACTCCCTTTTTCTAATAAAAAACTCATTTTAGCACTAATTTTGATTTTATGTAATTTTGTTTGAATTAAAAATTTTATGAGATTTAATTGAGTGCTTGAAGTAGAATTCGAATATTTCAATACTAAGTTTTTGTTTATGGTATTTTTTATATGATTGTATTTGAAATATCAATTATAAGTACTTGAACGGTAATTGTCGCCTATAAATAAATAAATAAACTCGTAATTGGCATAAGACTCAATCATGTTTAATGGGTAATTGAGAAATTTTTAGCATAAATAAACGCTGATGTGGGTCTTACAGCATTTTTCACTGTAAGATCATACAGTTCAACTACATATGTTTGCAAAATTTGGCCAATTCCAGGATTGACTTTGAGATCTGGTTTCTTTGAATTACCAAACAAATTTCCCTTCCTTGTTTTCTATTACAGAAATGAACCTTTTTTTCTGAAACTTCAAGGCAATCTATTTCACCATTGCATTTGTAATGGTATGAATTGGCTAAAACCTCCCTGCCTTTCAAAAGAACACTTTCATTTTAACAATTGATTAAAAGAAAGCGAATAATCTATAGAAATATACTCAACCCGGCAGCAACATATTACAGAGGTGTCCCTTCAAACAAAAATGACAATCATAATCTCATATTCACACAGTGACAAATAGGGTTAGGCACAAGCTGAGTCAAATTGAATTTTACCCGACTCGAGCGTCGGCTTGTTTGATAAATGAATCGAGTTTTAAATTATAAGGTTTGAGTTGAGTTATTTTAATTTGACGTTTCGAGTCGAGCTTATTCGAGTTTAAGTTGATCATTAGTTCTATTCAAGTTTTATCATCATTAAGTTTGAAAGATCTAGTTTGCTTTATTTAATATAAGATATTTTAAAAATACAATATATTTAATAAAATTGCAAGGATATCACAATCTAATTTTATTAATTTTTTTATTTATATATGTAATATATTTTAATTTATTTTTATCATAAGAATATAGATGGTATTCTCCTTAATTAATAGTCATATAATAACTGTTAAATTGTTTTAACTTAATTATTTTATAGCAAATTATCATTTTAAATGTTATATTACCTAAATATTATTAAAGTAAAAGAAAAACTAATAGATTACATTACACATCAAATCGGTTTGACTCGATCATAATCAATTTGAATCGAGTTTTTAACATCAAGTTTCGAGTCGAACTTCAAATAGATCGAGTTCGAGTCGAGCCGAATCAAATCACAAAAACTTGCAAGCTAGCTCGACTCATGCCCGGCCCTAGTGACAAAATTTTTCTTTTTCATAAAGCAAAGTACAAAAGGGGAAACTACAAGTCTACAAACCCAAGATTCTTACAAACTCTACCAAGTCAGTTGGACATCATGTAAGCTACATGGTCAAGGCCCTAACCGCAAGGTTATGAGCCAACACAGTGATAAAAGTTGAGTAAACATCTACAAGGATATGAATTTTGACACAAATATTTCACTCAAAATTGAAAAAAGAATAACCTTTACAAAGGCATATTATTGCAGCGAGGGGCACCAATAAATGCCGTAATTTGTACATCACTATAATGCTAGATGGAAGGTTGTTGCACACTTCAAATTCAGTCCAAAAATATATCTATCAGTCAAATTGTGAGATTTTCTTGAATAGCTAGAAATGATCCGACAACAGTTCCTCCAACGTCTGGAAAATTTTCATAACCAGGAAGAGGACGCACCTTTCCTCTAGGAGTGACCTCAACAGGATACTTAAGTAGGTGCCCCCTCATTTCAGTAACTTCATCAGCAGCAAATTGACTCCAATTCGTTTCTCCCATAGATTTCACTCTTCTTACACAATCGAGGCTCTCGGGTTGGCTGTAACATTCCTCCACGATTCCTGTGTGCTCCGCCCAGAGAGACATTCTATAGCCGTATATCTGCATTTCACTCGATTCAGTCAAAACAAACATCAAAACCAAGCAATATATTCAAGCAGAAGAATAATTAGCAACGCTATAACCTCGCCACGAGGACTAGAATTTTTGTTGCCCACGTATGGTATGGCTGGTATGCTCCCATGGCTATTTCACTGTCTCTCGTACCCTCTAAGGAACGCTGGTTAATGTTCGCAGAGCCAATTATCACATACTCGTCATCTACAATCATACCTTTGGAGTGCACATAAATCATGAAACGCCTACTCTTGCGTGATAGCCCCTAAGAAATCCAAACAAGTAAACTAAATTAATCAAAAGCCTGTAAGTGATGCTACACCACTCGTACATATATGTTTTAATGAATATTGAAGACAATGCTCTCGGCAACATTGAAAAAATAATTGTTCAGGAGTTAAAAATATAAAACCAAAGTGCTGAAGACTGCTTAAAAAGTTGTGGTGCTGTGACAGTTCACCTGAGGTCTGTTTCCTGATGTAGGACCTTCAGATGCAACTTCAGGAACATCTGGTGCCTCCCGATTGCCCAGGCAGAAGAAATTCAAATAGTCCTGAGGATCATAAGTTTTATCCAGTCCAACCTCTACGAGGGCTTTATAAATGATATCATACATCATTTGCATGGTCTTGTTCTAGAGCAGTTCCAAATATAGATGTCATTAGTTTCACATTCACCAAAATTAAAAGTAGATAGATCTTCAAGAAAGATCAACAATGGACAGGTGGAAGTAGGATAAGGAAAAGCTTTGGTAACAACTTTGTCAAAGTGAGGTTTAGGCCCACATTTTAACCAAGCAATAGGAGTAAAAAAATAAATTTGCTCTTACACTCGTGACAAAAAAAATAAAGAAATTCCAAAACTTAGATCCACGTAATTAAATTGATTCCAGAACTACTGCATATGCAATGTGCGACTTACATGAAATTCTATTCAATAAAAATTGGTAGTGCTGAAATAGAAGAAAGAAGAAAAGGCAAGCACATTAAATATTAAAAAAAAATCACTGAACAAATCATGTATAATACTTCTATGCATGATTGACCGTGTGTCTTTAATGGCAAAAAGAAATACATGCAGACACCAAATAAATTTTTCTTAACAAGTGGCATGGTACAATATCTTGCATTGACTAAATTAAAATCAATAAGGTTTCTGACAAAATAGCTAGAGATAGCATCTACAGGACAATGTCGAGGTTGAATGGCACATAAATTAAAAGAAAAAGCTATTAAATAATAATTAATACAAAACACAGACTTTATGTTTATGGAAAACCCATTATAGACAAACATGATCTTGAAATACTAAGTTCACAACAGCAGAATAGAACGAACAAATATTATATGGTAATTATCTCAAGATATAAAGCCAAAAATTCTGTACCGTACTTATAAAGAGTACAATAATTAGATGACTATGGCAAGCATCTGCTCTAAACGTTATCACGAACAACATAGGTTGACTATAAAATCAAAACATTATCTACTCAAAGAGGAAGAATTCTTACAACTGGAAGTAATATACCTGCCAAAAAAGAATTCTTTGTGTTGCAACACCAGATGGAACACCCTCGGGCCACATAGGAATAACTATATAGGCCGCAAATCTCTCATTGGCTTTAATCTTGTTTGCAATTTTCAATGCAATCTCAATAGGAATCAGATTGTTAGCACCTTTAAAATAAACATATCAGATTTAGCTTCCAAATGAACTACCACAGGTAGGCGATAACAAAATGAAATATTCTGGTGGCGTTGGTAAGAAATAAGTGAACCCCACTCAAAGTTTATGGACATACACCAAAGAAAATTTTAAATTATCACATCGTTGCATCGAGGAAGAATATACACAACTTCAATAGATTAAAACAATACCTAGGTCGTTATGTGAAGACCAGCAGTACGATGAACCAAGAAAGTATTGATTCTCAATGTATATGAAATGCTGTGCAGCTCTGATAGCTGCAACATATGCTGTGTGGATGCTCATGTCAATAAGCACATTCTTCCCACAAACCAGATTCTGTCAGGCATTTCAAAATATTGCTAACTGTTAGAGAAGACAAAAGAAACTTAGAAAAAAACCACTGACAAAAATACAAACCCTGGTTGTGGCATCTCTGGGCTCCTTTGGGAATCCAATAACTGAATTGGAATCAATTGACCGAAAAATCTACAAAAATTAGCCCATTACAACGCAAACAAACCCAAAAAGAAAAAAATACTATAAGCCATAATCATCATCAAATAAAAATAACCTGTACGTTCCAACTTTCTGGATCATTCTCATGAAAGCTAAGAACACCGTCCATACCAATGATATCAGGGATTCTTTCAATCCTAAGCAACGCATCATCATATGCTGATCGCTTAATCTTATTAATTCCCTGGGGTTTAGAAGCCATCAACCAGCGCTCCTCAAAGTTGGTGAGGACATCATAGGCTGCAGGCCCATCGATTCTAGAATGAAGATCATGCCACGGTTCTCTAGGGCAATTAACAGTGGAACCCTGTTTTTAAAATAAAAATAAAAATAAAAATGTAAATTTGTGACACATTCATTTGAACAATTTCATATGTACAAGCCAGTAGAGTATTACCACAAAAGTAGGATTGTGGTAATCATCCTTGTGAACAGTTTGCAACGTCCTAAAGAGATAATGTTGCGGAGTATCATATCTTCCATCGCATAAATCAAGACCTCCAACAAAAGCAATTATTTTTCTTCTATAATTACCGGCATCGGCATCTACAATCACTGTTTTTTGATGATGTGTGTAAATAGCACCAGTTTCCTGACAGTCACAAAACCGCAGAGGAGCTGAGAAGAAAATATCCATAAAAAAAACTCAGGCAAAGATTAAAAATTGTATTCCTTCCGACTGCAAAAGAAGCAAAGTTCCTTCAATATGTACTTCTTGAATTGTTAGTTCAATAACGTGTTGGAAACAAAGGCTCTAACTGTTGAAACTGAAATGGGCAATAAATCAAATTCATTCAGGCAAAAGGTGAGCAGGGTGAGCCCAACTTTTTATGGCTAACATTTGAAGAACATGAAATTTTCCTTCACTACATGCATATCACCCAATGTTCAACCACAGGAACATGCAGAAGTGGCTCACTCCCTAGACTTGTTACATTCCCATCACAAACATTATCTTAGCATCAACCCTCAAATCTAGTTTGACATTTTGTCAGCAGCAATATTGTGCAAATAGATGCTAGGGTTTTATTCATCTCATCATCAGCTTCTCCATCTATACACTTAGATATTATTGCTAACACTCCCAAAATTAGATGGCAATAGATAGTCAAATCAAATACGCACACATCATCAAACATCTTTCTAAAAGGAGACATTCAAGATATTCAGTAACATGATAAACTAGAGGTGAAAATAGTACAATGCTTTATTTGCTGTAAACCTGTTGTTTTGCCCAGCTATGCCTCTTCCCAGCAGATCGCGGGCATAGCAATACATGCACAGATGAATGCTTGAAAAACCGTCTTGTCTCCTCGTCATGGGTTTGCATGACTCCATCCTATTAAACACATTTGAACATTAGACTAACAGCTAAAACACAGATAAATCCTATCAAACTACAGACAAGACACAGTTTTAAGAACAACAGGGTGGTTTCCTCACTGTTCGGAATATGCCAAGTTTCCTTGAAGTTGGATCATCCCAAATAAGCAGCAAAACTCGAACTCCCTCCTGCGACTTGGCTTTCAAAAGGTCCCCTAAACTGCAATCTGTCCCATGACCTCCATCTCGCACCAGGGTCACTTTAGTATACACAGACCAACCTACAATGTAAACCAACTTCCTAGCTTGACTGATAGCCTCAAAAACATCCCTCCAACACCCCCCATGCTCGTATACAAGGCCATTATCCAGCTTCAACCCCGGAAGAGCCCCATCGGGAACATGGGCATCCTGATACAATGTCACCTTCCCGCCCCTCCTCATCGGAAAGTAAGTCCCCGGCACCCCACAATACTGCTGCCCTGCTCCAACCCCAGGGTAGTACCTGCCCTGATCCTTAATAGGAACATACAACATCGAAATTCGCAGTGTAGCCCCCTCTTTAGCAGGCTTATTGTTGGTGTTCAAAATCGGGTAAACCCCTTCCACCCTCTCCCCGGAAAGAATTCGCTCCGCCGGAATCGAAACGTATCCGATGAGCTGCGATCCTACCACATCACTGTCCTTCACCACGAACCGAACCTCCGCAGCATAATGTGCCACCGGCACATGGAAATGCTGCATCCAAACCGGATTTTCGCTGTTGCTGATCACAAAAGTCCTCCCCAAAACAGCATTGGACACCGAAATCGACACGTAGGGATCGCTGGTCATGTGGCTCTTGGCCATCTGGCCGTCAATCTTGCCGCCCACCCCGCCGGGCAGCGCACCGATCACGTCGCGCAGAGTCTTCGAGAACATGTCCATGTTGGGCAGGTTCTTGGCCTCGTACACCCACACATCCAAATTCCCGTGCAACAACACCACCCTCAGCGACGCCTTCGACGACTGCGGCCGCGCCGCCGCCGGCACCACCTGCAACGACGGCTCCCCGCTCGGCTGCGGCACCGAATAATAATCATGATTTGACGAAGGAAAATAATCACCAAAAGAATCACCGTTCTGGGGCTCGCTCGCGGGGGCAGTCCCTGGGAGCGGCCCGGAATGATAACCACCGAAATAACTGGGGCTCTGGGGCTCGCTCGCCGGATCCACAAATACAGGCGGATACAGCGAAGACGAAGAAGACGAGTAGTTCGAATTCGAGTCCGAGCTATCCTGCCGGCGGTAACCGGGGAAGCTGTCCGACCGGGCGGTGTTGTATTGGAAGCTGCCGTGGTGGGAAGGGGGCGGTGGGTAGGGTTGAGACGGTGGAGGCGGGTAGGGCTGGGAGTAGGGTGGGTAGTGGAGGGGCCCGGAGAAGGAGGTCGGCGGCTGCGCCGGCCCGCCGGGGGAGGTGTAGGAGAAGGAGTGGGAGGTGGAGAGGGGATGGGGGTTGGGGTATGTATAATTAGGGTATGGGTATTGGTATGGGTATGGATATGGATATGGGTCTGGGTTGTAATGGTTGTTGTCCATCACAGACAAAACAAAACCTGCTTGTCCTCTGTGTTGTGGTTGGGAAAAAGATAATCCGATGAAGGAATGGATGGTGATCGAAACAGATGGAAGGAGGAGGAGGAGGAAGAAGGAATTGGGTGGTTTGGGGGACTGATTCGAGATTGATCGTTTCTAGAAGAAAGCAGAGGTTAACAACGCCGGAATGGCGGGGGCGGCGAAGAAGAGAATGCGTCAGGCTTTGGTTCTCCTCCCTCCTCCTTCCTCGCTTCTTCCATTTTCTTCCTTCTCGTTCCTTTTGTTTTTGTCTGGTCTTCGGATACGCGCGGGTCCCACTGTTTAAAATTTATTACTAATAAATATAGAAAATAATTAATTAAAATATTCACAAAATTTTAAATCAGTTTATTTTTTTAAATTCTTTTGCTTTTCAGCAAAATAAGTATCATGATAAAAAAGCAAATGTAAGATTAACATATTTTAAAGAAATCTCAAACAAGGTTATATCAATGTTAAAACATAGCAAAAAAATTATAATTATAATATTAAAAAACACACTTGAACATCTGAACTTTCATAACTAAAATTATAAAATTTCCTATTATTTTTTAATATTGTTTTATTTAATTTCACTTTTTAGAACATATACTAATATTATATATTTTGAATATTATTTCCAAGCTTACAATTTGAATAGCTAATTAGATACCCCTTTGATATACGGCGGAGTTTGGATTTATCTCGTGGGATGGGGTGATCGATGAAGGCGGCTAGACTTGACACCGGCCGAGCCGGCTAGGGTTGGGATGGGGGGTGATCAGTGAAGGAGAAGTGGGGAAAATGATGGGCTTTGGTAGGGGATGGCGAAGAAGGGTCGGAGTGGTGCGATCGGAGGGGTGGGTTGACCGGCTTGGGTGAGGGCAAATGAGAGAGAAGGAGAGGGGGAAAAGGTAAGAGAGGTGGCGACAAGGGCAGCGAGTGGGTTGGAGGTGGCAGACAGCAACAACGCGGCCAGTCGTTGGCAGGGTTAGGTAGTGGTATCGGGAGAGGGGAAGCTCAGGTTGGTTGGGTGGAAAAGAATGAGGGGAGGTAATTTAGGTAATAAAAATTAACTTGTTCTCATCTCGAGTCAATAATAATAAAATAAATTTTAAAAATATAAAATAAAATCTAACCAATAATAATTTAATGACATGTACTAAAATGATGTGGGGGATAGGGGGATGAAATTAATGATCGATTATGACTGATTCAAGTGAACTATTTTTTGCCTAATTTTTTATGACTCCTTTCTAATCCGATTCAACGTTCGATTCTAATTTTTACAACTGTGCCTTTGATTATCGAGCCATGAGCTAAATAAATAATTAAGTTGATCCTACTATTTAATATTTAGAATTAATATATATATATATGAAAATAATTAATTAAAGTTTTTATAAAACTTTAAACTAATCTAATGTTTAATTATTTTATTTTATAAAAATAATTATGATAAAAACAAATCTAAGATTAACATATCTTAAAAAATCTCAAAATAGATCATATTAATGTCAAAAAATATAAAATTCATAATCAATAAGATTAACATGTATTTCAAGTATGCCAAGAATCTTCAAATTGCAGATTATAAAAGTAATTTTCTTCTTAAACACCTATTACCCCAGTGTTGTTAATTAGGTTGTTTCATGGGTCCTTCCAATTTCCCTTTACTTTACTAGAAGAAAGTCACATCTGCAGTATTTTCAACATATATTTAGTGGGTAGGTTTCTTGTTGAAGAAAATTGTATTAGGTCTAACTAAATTGCTTTTAAAAAAGATTAATTGGTGGTAGAAGATAGAGACAGGTTAGAGAAGAGTCAAAATCATTTATATGAATGGAGATTTATAGTTGAACACGTCTTGGAGGAGATGAAGAGGATGGTGCAAACGGGATTCATGGGTGCAAACGGCTAAGGGCAAATCTTATTTACTAGGTAATTAATCAATTATTTTATGGATTTAATTACATGGTAATTAATAGTAGAATGGTAAAAGAATATTTTCTTAGTATAAAATAATCGGTACTAAAGTTAAGCAATCAAATTTAAATTTAATATATAATAAAATCAGGTAAGATGTCACGCCGTATATGACTTATGTTAAAAAAACTCTAATTTTATAAATATATTTATCTTGAATAGTAATAAAATAAACTACAATGATTTAATATAATAGGCTTAAACTATAACTTTAAAAATAGATTATAATTGAGTGAGAATATAAATTATAATAATTTAATTTATTAGAACCCAATTGGTCTACTCGATCACCGGTGTGGAAGGCGATAATATTATTTTATAAAGCATGTGCCCTATGCAATTAATAAATTATAATATTATTCATTTTCAAACACTATTTAGAAACTAAACATTGCTAATGTTCACTTTTTGTATACAAATTTATAAAATGAATATATATGGATGAATTGTGGTAGAAAATGAGTATATTACACAATTCATTTATATGGTTTTTAAAAAATGTTTTTGTTGGTCTTTATTAAACATAATGGTTAGCAATAAGCTTGAAAAAATTAAATTTAAGCTGTTTTTATTATACTATTTGGTAGTGATAATTAAATTTTCTTTAAATTAAATGTGAGTTATTTAATCTTAGCTGTTATGCCCTATATGGTATTGAATTTTGGGCTCCTAAGCACACTAAATATTAATTAATTAATTAATTAATTAATTATTCATAATGGGTGGCAAAGGTGGAGAACATTAGAATTAGGATAGATAGAACCCCAAAGCTTATATATTTAGTGTTGGCAACAATGAGATTAAGAAAGTGACGTCCACCCTTATTTTATAATTAAAAAAATTAAGGTGAATTACTCTTTGGATTACTTATATGAGATACACTTTAAATATTTTTAGTAGGTTCCACATTATTAAATTTATGGAGGTGGATAAATTATGATTTGTTTATACACGACATACTTTTAGATTTTTAAAGCATGCATTAGTTTAAAATATTTTTAAATAAATTTTTATTACAATTATTTTAATAATTAAGATTAAAGGGTTAAAGTATTAAATTGTTATGAAAATTTATAAATATTCTAATTATATATGTTTATATTTATTTAAGTGGATTTTAGGTAATAAGACCCACAAAATTAATAGAAATAGAAGTTATAGCTCATATTATAAGCTATATACGAGTCAACGCATATGTATATAATGATCGCTTAAAAATCTTTTAAAAATTAACAAATATTGAATACAAAGTAAAGTTTAATTATAAAGAAAAAAATAAAAAATTTCAAGATAAATATGGTTAAAAAAATTAACCACTAGTTTTTATAGAATAAAATTACGAACACGGGAAAAAGCAAAAAACAAGCTAAATTGAAGCCACACATGGGCCTGTCCGGCTCTTGGAGCTGCATTTTATTAGGATCTTAGCTCATTCATTTTCTGAGCCAGGCCGGTTTTCTGGGCCGTTGTTGATGATAAATATATGCTAACAGCTTCTCACATACTTTTACAATAAGAGATAACAGCGTAAAAGGAAAACATGTAGAATATTGAGAAAACTCTTTAAAGAGTAAAAGAGACATTTTATATCTGTAAAGACCTGAGATAAGGCCCCTCACTGGTATATTAAGGGGTGGATTTGTGCGTGTGACATTGTGACCTCTGATCAATTGCGTTCCAGACATTTAATCTTAACATTTTGCGATTGAAAAAATGCAAGTTTTGATTTTTATTAGATGCATGTTTACATTAAGCTTACCCACACATCAGCTCCTTCTCTTTTACTTGCCTTCTTCTGTAAGGCCTCAACCTTCGTACTGGGTTTCCCATTCCTTTAGTTTCAATGTGGAGCTCATACACGAGTGTGCCGGCCTCTTGTAGCGTATCAGGGTGCAGCATGTCATGGCACCTAACGTATCACAAATCGACCATATTGGTCGACCCATTAATTTACATTAATCCTAGCATATTTATTTTTGATCTAAGCCACTCAATTCTTTTTCTAATAATGCCATTCTTTCCGACTTCTAAATTGACGTTAAACGACCTGGGATTAGTAACTTCAATGAGATATTCATGCAATGGAGATCTTATCAATGTCTAGTTCAAACTGCACTTAAAGATAGAGTGTTTTTTATTAATACAGGACCTTTGTACAATAATACTTTGAACTAGCCTGGGGATGTAAGTCTCGGTAATTGAGTGGGAGTCGGTTTGGCTTCTCCGAGTGAGCGACACCGTGCGTCTCTATTATCGATTATCCTGGAAAACGACGGTGGAGTGTATCCGTCGGCGTCTTTTCCGGGGAGCTAAAATGTTTGCCTTAGTAGTGATCACTCTCTTCTTAGCCTTCTTGTTGTTCATAAAAAAGCGTGCAAAAGATTAATAATACAGATATAGATGCACCACCCTTCACCCCCTCCATGTTTATTGTTCTTCGTTGCGTTGTTGAACGCATTCCATGAAGTAGTGGTGCACCACGAAAAGCCATAAAAATAAAAACAAAGAAAGAGCGGTCTGTTTCTTACAATTACAGTGGCGGCAACCATGTCAGCACAATGGGGCTTCTCACACTGTGCACTCCGTCGCTCCATATCAAGGCCCCAAACTCCGGCGACGGCTGCGGCGACTTCGTGGTGAACGTCACCCGATAACCTAGCTTCTGATTCTTCGCCGTGAAACGCAACGCCGGCGGCTCAACCGCCACGACCGCGCCGTTGAACTGTGACACGCTCACCCGGTAGCTCGACGCCGGCGGCCCGACGTTGGTCGCGGTCCGCCGGAGCGTCACGGCCGACGCCGGCCGCTGGTCGGAGAACACGACGGACAGCGCCGGGTAGTGAGTTCGCCGGCGGTTCGGAACAAGGTGTTGTTGCAGTTGTGGGTGGAGGTTTTGGTGAAGGACTTGAGCTGGAGCGGAGTGAGCTTCTGGGTGCAGAGGAAGTCCAGATATTCTCTCGAACTGATGTCGTAGACGAGGCCTGGGTCGACTGCTTTTGAGGGGTCGATGTGTCCCGCGCCGTGGTCGAACGGGAAGACGACCCGCCGGTGGCGGCGTCTTTCAAGGGGCGATCGGTGTTATCGTCGACGTAGGCGGTGGTCATCAGCGCTGACTTGACGGCGGCGGGGCTCCAGTCGGGGTGGGCGGCCTTGAGCAGTGCGGCGACGCCGCTCACGTGGGGGCAGGACATGGAGGTCCCGGAGAGGATGTTGTACCCGACTCTCCGGAGGTCGGTGGACAGGCCGGAGGGGCCTGCGGCGCCGGTCCAGGCAGCGAGGATGTTCACCCCCGGCGCCACCACGTCTGGTTTCAGCACCTCCAGCGTCAAGAAGTTGGGCCCGCGCGACGAGAACGCCGCCACCACCGGCGACGGCTTCACCTCCAATTTCGTCCCGGCGAAGGTCAGCGTCGCCGTCGGCCGCCTCGCGGTTCTGACGTACGCCTTGATGTCGCGGCCGCTCTTCTCTCCGACGCCCACGGCGGGGAGGAGGTGGCAGTCGGCGACGAGCTCTTCGCCGTTGACGGCGGTATTTGTGAGGATCATCCCAATTCCCCGGCGTCTTTCACTACCTGCCCCTTTTGGACTCTGGGGCTTATCCCGCGGTCGCAGACGACGATTTTGCCGGCGACGGCGGTGGGATCGAGCGTCCCTTCCAAGCAAAGGGATCGCGGATCGGACCCTGACGATGAATTCCCATTCACGTAAACCAGTGGGTATTGCTGATTGGGCGACAAGTTTCTTCTCCCTCTGTAAAGAGAAACGCCGTATATTATCCGGCCGTCGCCGAGCTTCGCGGCGGAAGGGAAGTCCCTGTCCATGGTGCTGGCGCCGACGGTGGTGATCCAGGGCGACACGTTCGTGAGGCTGATCGGGTCCGGCCCGCCGTTCCCGGCGGAGCAGGAGACGAAGACCCCCATCTCCATCGCGCCGAACGCGGCGATGGAGAGGCTGTCCCGGTAGTAGGACGAGACGCCGCCGCCGAGGGAGATGGAGAGGACGTCGACGCCGTCGGCGACGGCGCGGTCGACGGCGGAGAGGATGTCGGAGCTGAAGCAGCCGCCGGACCAGCAGACCTTGTAGGCGGCGATGCGGGCGTTGGGGGACATTCCCCTCGCCGTCCCGGACGCGTACCCGAGGAGGTTGGCGCCGGGGACGGCTGCACCGGCCACCGTGGCGGCGGTGTGGGAGCCGTGCCCGTCCTGGTCCCTCGGCGACTTGGGCTCGTCCTTGCCGTTGATGGCGCCGCTCGACGCCTCGTACCCCCGGTAGAACATCCTAGCGCCGACGATCTTCCTATTGCAGCTGCTACTGTTAAATCTACTCCCTATTTCGCACACCCCTTCCACCGCGCCGGCACCGCCGCCATGCCGCGGTCGTTAAAGCTCGGGCTCTCCGGCCATATCCCTGTATCGAGAACCCCAACAATAACGTCATGGTTGGCCAGTGCCGCCGACCATGTCCCTCCCCGGCACCCGTCGCCGCCGTCTGTAACCCAAGAAACCCCGGGCTCCTTGTGGTGTGCAAGTGGTAGACGACCTCCGGCATCACCCCCACGCCGTAGCTGGCCTCCAACCTCCGGGCTTCCTCGTCGGTCAGGTGGGCAGCGAAGCCATGCAGCGCTGTGTCGTAGCTATAGAGTATCCTGTCGGCAGCGGCGTCGGCGGTGTCGGTGGCGGCGTCGGGCATGGCCATGGCCGAAGCCACCAAAGATTTGTACCAATGAACATGGCTCAGAAATGTAGAGGGCTTGCTTGTACTATCCATGTGTACTATGTAAGTCTTTCTGGTTGATGGGTTCTTGTTGAAGGAGGAGGAGGTTGTGATAGCGAAGAAAGTCGCCATCAAAGATAGAATCATTAGAAGAGGAAGAAACCATGAGGTGGTTGATCTTGAGCTTGAAGTGCCCATTTTCAGGGAGGAAGAGAAGAAGAAGGAGATGAACAGGGTCGAGAGGAGAAGAACTGAACTACATTAGAAGTGTTTTGATAATCACCTGGGAATTTATTTATACGGGAAAGATGAGATGAAATTGAAGAGAGAGGGAGGGATTGCATGGTTGCAATTTAAGGGTGGAGATCGGTAGTTGGCCACGGTTGAAGAATTTAATTGAGATGTGCAGTGCGGTAGATCATTTGGATACTCATTGAGTCGAGAAGATATATGAGCATCGTGATTCATCACTTAGACATGATTTTAGCCTTGTTTATACCTTTCAGTTTTCATTAAATTGTCTGAATGTTATTGTAAGTTACAATAATATTCAGATAAAGCACGTATATTCGTGTAAATCCGTATGAATCGATTTACCAACCGTTTTTTAAATCATCCGATTTATTTTATATATATATATATATATTAATGTACTGATTTGTAAATCAATTTAAATTGACTGATTTTAAGTGAAATCGACATTACCTTTACAACTATGATAATAAGATTATGACATACCTCATTTTATATACACGCTCGGGTATAAAATGTAATATTTTAACTTGTATACTACTAATATTTTGTTAAAAAATTTTGAGTAAAAATTTGTTGTATTGAATGCAATTAAAAAACTGATTTTAAGTTTTAACTACTTGTGACTCAATATAAAAATGAGGTCAATATTAATGAAAAATCAAATTAAATTAAATTAGACCTTGGATTGTCAAAAATGCTAGATGCAGCCATTGAGTTAGCCGTTTTAAAAGAGTAAGCCCCGAACATGTAAATAAGAAAACTGCGCACCGGGATGGAGAAAATACTGAGAATTGCCGTTGGCATACGTCCTTCATGTGGGCCCACATGATTTTTACTGTAATATTTTTCTGATTGATTACTACCGCATTTTTTTTATATAAACTAAGTGGTAATTTACTGTGCTAATCAGATTTAAATAAATTATCACCTGTTAAATATCCTTATGATAATTTTAAATTTTCAAAAATAAATAGATACTTTTATTTATGATTATGTAGAGTCTTCCAATCAATTTTATCTAATTATTTTTCGTACATATACCTTGCATCAAGATTCTAATCGCACTATCGATCAATATGTCTTGTTATATAAAATTAATCAGGTCTCGAGAAGCTTAAGTCATGAATTAAGTTTTTTTTCTTTTGTAGATTTCTTTTTACCGTATAGAAGCTAACATTTTTGGTATCTGGCCCCAATTATTCATTATGCCGTAGGATCATAACAGCAACTTGGATAGAGATGTAACGGTACACCCAGCTCATCATCAAGCTGAACATATATATTACATAAATATATTTGATATATTTTTACTAAAGAAATTACTTCTGGCAGTTAACTAAATTATGCATAAATATATAACCAAACTTGTGATAATTTTACATATAATTATAGAGTGCTACATATTCAAAGTTTATGATTTAATTAGAGTTAGAATTTTGGATAACTAAGTGTGAAAGACTCAAGGAGATAACCATGATGTATAACTTATTCATGTTGGTAATTTTTCAACTGTATTGTCTGTAGATGACAAAAACCATACTTGAGTAGTAAAATGGGTCTTAACATCCAAACTTTATAACTTGTAATCATAGACAATGGTAATATTGAGTGCGGAGGTAAAATTGAAATACCCTCTTCTCGTTTGTGATCCACACGCACAAAACCCAGAAAATCTGATAGATGCATGACTAATCTTTCCCAGAGCTTGAGCTTGTAAAGAACAATTACCCAGCAAAATCTGAGGGCAACATAATATCTGATGCAGTGGGATGACAAGCCGCACTCTTGATTCCGGTTTTCCAGCAATGTCCACATAAATGATCAACAACATAAGTAAATATGGGCGGGGTGGGGAAGCAACTGCTAACAAGATCAAGGTGAGAGTCATAGAGGGAGGAGTGGGGACACTGAATGGAACGGTGGGGAAGATGAATTAATATGGGCGTGAAACATTAAACCCACCGGTACACAGGACTTGTACAATAACTCACAGAGGGCCCTTCCTCACGTGGTTGCCCAGTGAAATTGCACCTTCTGGACGACCCTACGCAGAGCAGCTGCCATGCACTGGGCTGCACTGCCACCCTTGCAAGAGCAAGAAGGCAAGAAGAAGAAAAGGAAGGGGCTCCTCCTTTTATCATCCTCCCACCAACAACAACCTGCTCGAAGTTACTGCAGTTCAGATGTAGAAGTAGAAAGAAGGATGATGAATCAAAATTTCTTCGGATGGGAGGAGATTTCGGTGCCAGCATCGCCACCAATCAAATTTTACATAAATTTCATAAAACAATTTTTTTTCTTTTTTCTTTTAAGGCCGTTTGATTGGCAGCTAGGGTCATCAAACCTCCTCTGGCTGGTGGAGATTTCAGTTGATCAAGAATAATATATCTTCTTTTTATTTTTCTATTACATGATATATATATATATATATATATATATATATCCCACTAAAATACTATTTATTTTTTTATCATAAAATGTCAGCGTTTTTCATTTTTTTACCCATTCATTTTTCTGAGTTTGGATGACTATGCACTGGTATTGAATATAATGTAATTATTATTTTTAGATTAATTAAATCAATATTTTGAAGTGCTTAATTTTATTTATATACACTTCTATTTTATGCTTTGCAAGAGAAATATATGTTATTGCTCCAAATCACCACTTATCAGTATCTTACAAAAAGTGAACAAGTTCCATATCTCATGCCTAAATTCTTGTTATGCATTCAAGTCATGATCAACTACAATATTTCAAATTATATATATATATATATATATATATATGTATATTATTAAAGGGGATTGACCCACAAATTTATTCGAGTTTTGTATTTAAGAGAAAAGAAAAACAAATTTATAGATAGCTACTGGACTCCTAGGCAGTGCACACATCCCCATTATTGAAGGACAATTTATTGTTGAGAGTACAATGCCTGGTATTTGTGGCTCTTCTGAGTTCTTCCCAACATGTTTTTATTCGAGGCTTCGAGCTGAAAGAACGGAGCCACATTTAAGAGTGAATTTTACTTGAGCCTCTCTCATGTTAATTTGGCTGGTCCGTGCTATTTAATATAAGTCCATGGATTAATTGCTTTAGCCATGCACCGTTTTCCTTGATCATCCGTTTACTCTCTAATGCCAGAGAGCGAAGTTCTAAGTATTGTATCAAATAGGATTTTTCTCTGCATAGTTATTTCCTTTTATAGTGGGTCTTATGTTAACGAGATTTATACGTATATGTAGTCTATAAGTAGGATAGTGGGTTGATAAAATTTTCTCTCTTTTTTACATCAATATGACCTATATTTAGATTTTAAAAAAATTCGCCTGTTTAGTGATATTTTGAAAACAATGT
>JAURVB010015181.1:0-39502 GCA_033002965.1 Piper betle
CTTGCTTGGTGGTTACGTACTTTGATCGTCTAGGCTTATTATCGTTTGCTGTGATGGTGGAAGTAGATGTCTGTTCTTTTGTTCTACGTTGCATTCTCAGCTCTATTATTGTGCTAAACTGGTACTTGCCTAATAGTCCAAGACATTCAAGATTGGGAGCCGACTCAGAATAAATGATGAGTAAGTGATCATGGATACAATGTTAAACATATTATGTTATAAGCTCAATGTCTACGCGAAAAATGAGAGTCGCTATTTATTTACATATTTTACAACTATTCATGATCTTATTTAATTGGTTAGTTTTTAAGCTTAATCTAAAAAAAATGTGTTGCTCATAAATATTAGAAAAGAATATAGATGATATATCTACCCTGCATGACATATCTACATCATGCCCACGTTTCTCTCTGTATAAGTAGTAATAGAAGTAATAATGTGTGTGTGTATATATATATATATATATATATATATATATATATATATATATATATAATTTAAATATTTTAGTAGGTCTCACAAAATAATATTTATATTTAGTAAAAGTAGAGTGCATAATTTAGAGGTTGATAAAGTTTGATTTTTTTTACATTATTATGATCGGCTTTTATATTTTTTAAAATGTATTAATTAATAGATATTTTAAAATTATTTTTTATTACAATTATTTTGATAATTAATATAAATAGGTTAGAAACATTAAATTGACTCAAAATTTTATAATTACCCTTATTACTTATTTTTCTATTTATCCAAGTGGATTTTAGGTGGTGACACTCACTAAATTATTATAAATAACAGGTGTAGCTTATATAAATTATATAAGGTGTGCCTCCTACATATAAGGTATATATATATATATATATATATATATATATATATACACACATACGAGCTTACAATTTTTTATCTTTATCTTTTATATTTAACCGATTTTTTACAAGTGTTACTTTTAACGAGAGATTAGCAAATGACTAGATGTGATTGGTTATAATTATAATAAAATCTTTGAAAAATAATTATAGATCTTATTAAGATATTTTACAATCTCTATAGATTATATAATATCTAATCTTTTAGAATCTTCTTCAAATCCTATTAATTTATAATGTTATTTTCGGAATTTTTTAATTACATATATTGAAAACATGATCATGATGGCAAACTAATGTTTTAGATTTTTTATAAATCTTATTACTATTATTAATTTAGGTATTTTTAATTAATTAAACAAAAAATGGATAAGGATGAAAAAGGTTGGATAAACACATATTTAATATTATTATTTTCGTAATTTTTAATTAAGTAAATTAGAAATATAATTAAGATGGAAAATCTTATCAATCTTTTTAAAATCCTATTAATTTATATTGTTATTTTCAGTATTATATAATTAAATAAATTACAAACATGATAAAGATGAAAAAATTAAACTTTTAGATTTTTACAAAATCTTATTAATATTATTAAATTTGAAAATTTTAATTATTTAAATTGGAAATGGGATAAGGATGAAAAAGGTGATAAATACAAAATATTAGAATATAATAAAGATGGAAAATTTTATCTTTTAGAATTATTTTCAAATCTTATTAAAATTATTATTTTCTAAATTTTTAATTAAGTAAATCAGAAATATGATAAAGATGCAATTTAGATATTTTTCATCTTCATCTGCAGTTTGAATAATTAACGAAAATTTTAAATTTTCTGGCTCATTTGAACAGTATTTTGCTCAACATGTTTGATTTGTTTGTTCTCCATCATAACCAGTTTGTAGAATTTGAGCATAAATATGACTTCGGACCTCGGTTAGGGACATTTGGACGTCCATTGTCATTCTAGAATTGACAATTATAATATTTTAACAAATACATTGAATTTGTACTATTTTTTAGAAAATATATTAAATATATTGACTACTTGAAAGTTTCTCCGTACATTTATTTTTGCCTACTAAAAGGACCAGAAGCTTAGCTCTTTATTTTGTATAAATATTATTTATAATTAAAACCCAAATAACGACAAATTCATAACTATTTTCCCATTTATAAATTGCGAAGAATCTCAGAAACACCTCGAATATATTGACCTTTTCCACACAAGTGCCAAATCCCCCCTAGAAAATATTAAAAGCTCTGAGGCCCCTTTCAAAGATTCTTCAAATATCTCTCTGTACTAGACGTCGACACATAGCAAACACCAAATATTGCATGTTAATTTGTCTCCCTAGTAAATATATATATATATATATATATATATATATATATATATAGATAGATAGATAGATAAATTGGTTGTTGAAATGAATGTATAAATATTAATCATTTCTAGCTGTTCTTTTAGACTTGGGAAGAAAAAGTTTAGCATCTATATAAGCTGATGGCATAAAATGTCACTGATAGAAAAGGAAAAGCTCGGGGGGAAAGGTTAAAGAAAAGATTCTTGGCTTTTAATCACATCAAAATCGTCTTGGAATTGATTCTTGAGCAAGTTTTTCAAACCGGTCGAGCTTAACTAACACTAACACGAATTCTAGAATCCCTTCCATCATTATTCTAATGAAAGATTAGTAGCGGCCTCCAATCGGATGGAACTCCAAACTTTAAAGGTCCCTTCTACCTAACGTGATAAATGTCTTGTTGCAGAGATTAAATTAATTTGTTCAAGTTATGTGCACTACAAGGACCATTTGCCCTTAATAATTAGCAATCGATATATTCGACAGCTACTTGAGATGTCTAATTAATTGTCAAAAAGAATTGAAGAACAAGACCATGGCCACCATGCACTGTCTGTAAGAAGCTGCCTTATTGATCAAAGAGCTCCCAACTCCGGCAGTGTGGACCTTGTCGGCATAGCTCACTATTGTTCTGGACATGGAGATGGTGAAGTGTAGGGAGCCAACTATGGTGTGGACTACTCGTAGTACTGGAAGCTATGAAAGACATGCGATTCCATGGAGAATAGATGGTTCCATTGATATATTTTATGGCGAGATTAAACAACCGTGTTATACCAGAATAACTACGTTCATTAGAAATGTTTTGTGGGGACTATGTGCCGGCCAACTTATAATGGCTATTATATTGGACTTGCCCATGCTTGTATGAAGAAGCAGGCTCCACATTTATCGCCAAGGCATATATAGGTGAGTCCTTGACAATTAGAAACATTAATCATTCCTTAATTTCTCATTGGCTTCACGTCGTGCAGCTCATCACTTGCTTCCAATATACGGAATATATATATTGAGCTCCTTATTTAATTTCCATTTCAGTTTTCTATCTATAGATTGTCTTCAAAGCAACAAGACAGATTGTATATATATTAACTTGTAAGTGCATTTGATTAATATTATTTTTATATGCCTTAATTCAAGCACCTGATCAACGTTATGTTCTTGTTTTGATTCCGAGTGACCACCTATAAAAAATAAGGTGATATGTATTCTATATTAATGAATACGGAGAATTGTCGTCTCTGATGAAATGTCTCGTTGGAGACGTAAGATAATTGCTTCTACATCAGAGACAATATTATTAAAACAAATGTTTCTTACAATAATCTGTGTTCCAATAATAGTAGTTGTTGTCTTGTAGAAAAGGATTGGTGACAATGTCGGCTCATGCTTTGTGGGGTTACAATGACGGTATAGAGAAGGGGACGTGATGTTGCAATTACAATTGTCGATGTAACATCTTGTTTATGGTACGTACACATAGAGTTCCTGTACACATGCCATGACGATCGACTAATTGAGATGCCGCTTTGTACATCAACATTGGTAATTGGGGAGGTTGTTAGTCCGATATATACTGCTGGGTTCTGTTTGCTGGGTCACAAACACCTCCAATTTGGTGACAGACAAACATTTCGATGTCTATATTAATTATATTTTATTACAGTTCCCCCAATTAGGTTACACGAAAACAAAGAGAATAATTTTTAAATATTTAGCTTTCTAGTTGAATCGCTTTTTATGCTACATGTCGAATGCTTGTCAGTTTAATCTAAAATCGAAGTATTTAATATATTCAATTTACATTTGTGATTATCAACTATACATATACAAACAATCATAAATATGACCCAAAATTAGTTTAAAGTTGGCTTTCAGCTAACTCAATTATGTTTTGTACCATGTTCTCGATCGAGGGCATGCAATGATTTGAATTTAGCTCGTAAAACTCTTTTATAATTTTAAAAACTCTGCTGAGTCGACTCTACTCTGTAGCTTCCTCAGTTCAATTTCATTAATGACTTCTCATTAATTATTTTTATGATCGATTTCCCAAGTCTTTTTTAGTTTCATTGAGTCAAGTAAAAGATATTTTGAAAATACATTAATTTTCTTTTAATTTAGTTAAATTAATAATTTAAGTAACATAAATTTATATTTATAAATTTTAAGTGTTAAGTAAGCAATATCTAATTGATATGTATTTTTTGTTTATTGGATTAAAAAAAATAATATAAATGACTCTGAGCTATTTCCACTCTACAGCTTATTGAGTCGACTCCAAATCCTAAGTTTTTTAACTATAGTTCTAAAGCTGGTAAAATATTAGACCAATAAGCTTATAATAAACATTCAGCTAAATTATAATATATAATAGATTTTCAAAATAATAAATGAAGTGTAAATCCGAAGAACAAACTGAAGGGCACTCTTAAGCCTTGCAAATTTGAGGCAAATTCATATGTTAGCACGGTATGAATCACTTTTTGTGACATGCATTCCTCTAAACCGATACATAGTGAACTGAACTTGTACCTTGGTCAATATAAGTTACTCGCGCTTGGAAAAACAAAAAGAAAAATTGAGTCAAATTCATTTTATTTAGTTGGTGTTCGATCGGCTGGAGTCTAGACTAACATGCCCACTCTTTTCACTGCCCATGTGTCCACCAATCGGAGTCACTTCTAGGAAAGCCCTAGGCGTTGACCGCTGATTGTGCCACTCCTAGTCGTAGACTATATGGCCTATGGCTACGGCAGTGTGATGAAAGAACTGAAAATTCTAAATGGCATTTTAAAAAAAAGATTATTTAACGAAAAATTCATTATAAGATATATAAAGAAGAAGAGGTGAGGCCCTTATTTATAACAATTCAGAAAGAAGTCTAAGAACTAAAAGATTAAATATATGCAATCGTTTTTTCTTGTACTCAAGAGCTTCTAAATCAAATATTTTAAGTGATTATAAAGGCAGACAAAAACGGAAGAATACTTATAATAATATTGAAGAACAATTTTCTTTTATAAAAGGTAATTTTTAAACCAACGTTGTCACTTGACATATTTGACTCCAAAGATGGGTAGACGTAGCCTTCAAAGAGTTTACGATGGAATTAATTTATCCGATCAATTATAAATAATCAGAAATAACAAAATAAATTTCCTCCAACTAAATATTGGACCAATCGACCAGTATAATACATTAGGTAATAACATTAGTTAAATAATTTTATAGAATATTAGTGAACAGACATATTTAGGAGTTGAACAAGTAAATTTAAGGCTGGCTCTTGAACCTTCCATGTTCCACTTTCTAATGGCAGCATAACAATATTTATTTTGTTAAATATCAATAAAAATAATTGATTTTGACTTTTATTATACCATTTGATATAAAAAATTCCAAAATAGTAGATATTGTGCACTTGTGTGAATAAGATATCATTTTTTGTGAGAAATAGACGTAGATTAGAGAATACAAAAAATGGAATAAATTAATTGTACATTCCTAACATGATCAAATTGAAATGTATTCCAAAAATTTTGATCGCTGGGAGGTTCGTCTACAAACAAATACAATACTTTGTCTAATTATATTTGTAAGATTAATTTCAAATTCAATACCTAATAAATGTGAATAGATCTCCGACTTAATAATTAGGTTCACTTAAACCCACCATTTTACATGAGTCGGGTCCCTAATCATAAGCATACACCAATTTCGTAAGAACCCCATTATGATGAATTTAGTAAGAAAAGTTACTAAATTAAAGCCTAATTAATATTTATAATTTAATATGCAAGGAGAAATATTAAATTGTCATGATTTTTTCACTGGACTATTTACCCATATTTTTTCACATTAGCACGTTTAAATGCTTGCACCTTCAGTTTGTTTGGCAGGCAAAAAATAGTTTAAATGATATGAAAATTTTAAATTAGTTAACGTTAACACAAATACTTATATTTAATTTATTTTATATAAAAAATAATATTAAATTAATTATTTTGTATAAAAATCAAGTAAGATTATATCTAATTGAGAGTTTAAAATAATTATAATTACTTTGTCTGACCTACTCATGTGCTCTCTTATGAGTAAAAAAGCTTCCCCCTTTTCGTAAGAAGAAAGCAGATTTTATTTTTTACTTATTAAAGAACATATAATTGGGCTACTTGAAAGTAATAACAATTAATTTAAACATAAGATATATTATAAAAATATTAATTTATATTTTTTAAAAATATATTACGTACATGTGTACTAATTTTAATAAAGTTTATTATTTAAAAATTTTATATTATTTATATTTGGGTGGTGTTAACCAAACGGTGCCTTAGGGAGAGAATAATTGAATTAAATATTAAATAGTTTCTTTGCCTAACAATTTAACCTCTTAAGACTAGACAAGTGATTAGAAAATTTAAATTTATACTATATGGTATCATCCGTAAACATAAAATCAAAACCGATTGGACACAGAAAATATACAAAGAATAATCTCTTGTCGCACATCCACAGTTTAGTCCCAAGGCTGTATGTGCATGCGTATATTTCGGCACCAGGGTGTGATTACTTTCGAACTAGCTCATAAAAACATTAGGCACCAAGTGCTCTGTAAAGATGATGCCGATGTGCAGTGTACCATGTTATCCGGTATAGTAGTAGGAGTTCTTTCATCTCTTTCACTCCCTCCTAACACCTTTCATGGAGTAGCCAGGAGAGGTTGCCTCCCTTTCTTCCCCCATTGACAAACCTCAACGATAAGAAGGGTCCCTCTTTGAATACCTTATGAAGCGACACTTGACCTTATCAAGGACTTCCTTCCCGTCGCCATGATTAATCAAGCTTTCTGTGTTCACTCGAGTAGCCCACCACAGGGCCACATATCATTTCAAGCCCACGATGATTGTCTCTTCAATAACGTGATTTTTTTAATAAAGCTTTCGACCCTTTCCCCGCTTTTCCATGCGTCTACAATCCTGACCCATGAACCGCAAAAGAAACCCTTTATTGAGGCAATTTCTATGTCCATTGTCTTCACTTAGATGTAGTCCACGACCGTAAATCCCTCGCCTAGCTATTTCCCCACTACCCTACAGCTGCACAAGTTTAATAATTACTTATGATAATCATGATCTCTCAAATAATTATATGTGAGTTCTCTATGCATAATATGCGATCATCACGCGTCGCAGGACAATAAGTTAGGAATAAGTGATCGTACTGTTGAAAGTCGACCCAACAAATTATTAGGTTAAATTAACAAGAAAGGTGAAGAATTGAAAATCTAGCCTTAATTAATCATGGCTAATTGAATTGCTGGTGGCTGGTAAAACATGGCTATAATTGTGGTTAGAAAGAGAATGATCATATTGTCACACCAAGTCACCAACTGAACAGCAGTATATTGTCTCTTACTCCGACCGGCAGTAATTACAATGGAAGACACAGTGATTATGAGAAGATATTGTATGATGAAACCATCCAACCTCTAGCTTTTCGCTTTTATTGCTCTATGTAAGTATGTATGTAACCTAATATAGCTCACGCCGATAATCAAACTCTTCAGAAAGTGGACTTTGACATCTGATGAGAAAGTGTGTCCGAAGAAGACGATCTAGCAAATGCCCATAAGTCCGCATCCCCGCCATGGTTAACATAGTCCTGCAAGCCAGCGCAGAGTCTGTTGGTGGACCGAAGTTGGTAGGTATCTGGGTCGGAGTAGAAGGGAAGGCTTGACAAGTCCGCTTGCACATTGAGATGGGAAGCTACCAGCCTGTCCAGTGTGGCCCAGTCGTTCAGTCCTGGCTCGACATGGAACAGTACCGGGTTCATATTGTCGTAATTGTTATTGTTGCTGTTGGTAGAGACGTCTGCGTCGGCCATGAATGGAATCACATCTGGCGTGTAGCAGCTCTGGTGTTGGGTGGAGGGGTGATCAGGCGCGGGGCGGGGAGACTGCAGAGTGCTTGGGCTCTCCAATGGAGGCAGCTGCATGAACCTCTCATGGGTATTGCCCGTGTCGACGGGGCGGAGGCTTCTCTGCAGGTTGTGGCGATTGTGATCGGTCTCCTGCTTGCATGCACGACCCATGTATTGAAGTATGTGATCCAGGGCGCCATCGCTGCTGCTGGAGTTGAGTTGCATCTGGTTGGTCATGTTGATGGTGATGGATGAGTTGTTGGGGCTGTCATTGGCCTTGACATGGTTCTTCTTCTTGAACACCCGGCATACCACCCACCCATCCTCTTGTGACGCCTCTGCTGTCTCCCCTGAGTTGGCTGCAGCCTAACAAACGTCACATTTCACACAGTCAAACATGAGAAGACAGAGGTAGAAATGCATGACATTGAATTGATCAATGTAACATTGGCTTATTACATTGGACTGTGGGCTGAAGTCATGAGAATGTTCTTCTAGCCTATACTCGTGCATGATCCAATCGGATTTCTGGCCGTGGGGAGCCCTGCCCTTGTAGAAAACAAGCGTCTTCCTCATCCCAATCCGTTTGAAGTTGGTGTGGATGACCTTGTCCCGGCCAGTGGCCTTCCAGAATCCCGGCCGCAGTGGCCCGGTTGGTTCGAGTGCCGGTGGGATACTTCTTGTCTTTGTGGCTAAAGAAGTACCAGTCATTCTGTGGGGTGGAACCTATTTTGCACTTTTCTGCAATTCCATTATCAGAAACAACCTCTCAAACCTTATTTCTTAATCCCATTTGAAGATAATAAGATTCACTGCATCATTGGTAAATGCTAAAGACAGTGGAATATTGATCATCACCTTGTATATCCCATGGTTCGAGCTTATTGAGATCAATGTCACGGATGACGTCGAGGTCGATCTTCTGATAGGCCACCTTCTTCCTCAAGTAGTAATGCAAGAGCTCCTCTTCGGTAGGGTGGAATCGGAAACCCGGTGGCACCCTGGCCTGTCCGTTCACCGACAAGCTCATGTCTCCGGACATGATGAAGATCAGGTACCGATCGATCGATGATCCAATCCCGCACCCAGTTAAATCAACTTTCCAAAGAAATGGCAAGCTATAGGACCACTTTTACAAAGTCAAGCTAACTATTTGTAGAGAGAAATAATGGGGAAGATGAGCAAAAGGTGAGGGCCAAGAGAAGAAGGGGAAGGTATACTAAGGAGTTTGGGCAAAGGCTATGAAATATATATACACACAATTAAGAAAGTAGCGACAGGGAATGAGCCCAGATGAGAAAATGTGAAAAAGGTTTTCATTATTTGATGGCATTTGATGTACTTGTAGAGACTTTAGTGTGGGTCCAGTGGGGTTGGTCGATTAGCTTAGGGTTCGAGACAGCCAACCAAAGACAATCAGCAGAAAATAAAAATCGACGTGTGGTGAACTTACGATATATATAATATATATATATATATATAGACTCAACATGTTTAATTGTAATATAGATAAATTTTTATTGAATAATAAATAAATTATAAAAATTAAATATCTTAAATATAAACCCCGATTGGACTTTAAATTTAGATCCTAATTGAATAAGAAAATAAATTATAATAATTTATATTTTTTGTGTAATTTTTTCAAGGCAAGTAGATTGAATAGAAAGTTTAAAAATTGAACGTAACCCTTCACAACGAAACATATTTTTATTAGTTATTTCATTACATTTTAACTTGTTAAATCTTTTATCTTTAATTACACGCTAGTATTGAGTTTTCCTTTTATTAACATACTAGGAAGATATCACATCGTGCACGACTTATATTATATAAATTTTAATTTTATACATACACTCATATTGAATGAAAAAATAAATTATAATTATTTGGTTAATTTTTTATTGTATTTTTTTCCGAGCAACTATTATTAGTAGAAGTTAAAAATTGAGGTTACCTTCACCTTCTATAATAGAAAATATTTTTATTGTATTTTTTTTCAAAATTGTGGTTAGTAGAATTCAAACTTGTGATCCTATGCAATAGGAGATTTTTTTATTATATTTTTAAGATTTTTTTTTTTGTATATTGATATTTTTATTATATTTTTAAAAATTTTCTTGTATTTTAATTAGTCAATTCTATTATTTTTAATTTTTGGTAAGTAATGAATTTCCTTTTTATTAATAAGAGTATATATATATATATTGTGTTTGAGTGTGAATGATAGTTTGAAGAGAAGGGCGAGGGAGGCAAGGCACCATCGCTACTAAGACATATGACCTTATAAATCCATATAGAATCAGGAGAGAATCAGAAGATGGCCATCTCTCCTTTTTCATGCCTAACAACCCCAACAACACGTATGGGGTAGAGAGAGGCTGGAGGACGGTGGGGTATGCACATTTTAGAGGACTTCAACTACAATATTATTTCTGTGCCGGCAATGCCTGCCAACCGAATCTGATACATATATAGTAGTTTCGATATCCTCGGACTATTCTTTTATGTATGTAAAGTACATTTTATTTTCAAATCATGTATGTTCAGTACATACGGCTTAATATGACCGGAATATAGGAATATAATCCATTCGTTTCCTCATCCCTATTTGATTTATATGCTTAATTTTGACAGACCGTCATGTTTAAGCCAATGTTTTACAATTCATACTCGCGAATAATGTCGAATTTGTGGCCGGTATGGAGTCCTATTATTTTAAACAGGGGAAATGGATTTAATATGTTATACTAGATTAATTCGTGTAAAATTATATTTATATTAATAATGAGAAATAAAAAATTATTCATGCTAAATTAGATGTAATATGTACATTAAGTAAAGATCTACGTACAACAAAATTTTGGGGTCAATTTTACATGTTTTTACTTGGTCAGTGCTTATTATAATTCATGCTAAATTAGATGTAATATGTACATTAAGTAAAGATCTACGTACAACAAAATTTTGGGGTCAATTTTACATGTTTTTACTTGGTCAGTACTTATTATAATTATACATTAGTTCACGAACCATGACATATAGGGTTGGGCACGATTAAGCTAGTTCATGATTTTTGTGACTCGACTCGGTTCGAAAAAAACTCAATTCAGCTTAAAACTGAGATCAAATGGACTTGATGTCTAATGTAAACCTTTAGTAATTTTTGTTCTTTAACAATACATGAATAATATAATATTATAAATGATAATTTAATATAAAAATTATTAAATCAAAACAATCTAACGGTTATTAGAAGACTATGAATTGTGAAAAATATCATTTATAATTTTACAAAAAATAAAAATATTACATTATAGACAATAAATTAGATCTTCAAACTTATGGTAATGAAACTCAAACAAAACTCATGCTCGACTCGAACTTGATCAGACTCAACTGGAACTCGAATTAAAATAACTCGATTTAAAACCGTTTAACTCTAAACTCAATTTGATTATCAAATCAGTCGAATTTGAGTTGGGCTAAACTCGACTCGACTCGGCCCGTGCCTAACCTTAATGACATATAATACTTCTTCCCTCAACAAGCCTCTACACTGTCTAGTAGAATTAATAGCATGGACTAATTCATCTAATTATTTAAAATTAATTTTGGTAAACTTTGATTTGGAAATTAATCAGTTGTATTGTCAATCCTCAAACCAAGTCAAAGATTTTTTTAAAAATAATAAATAAATGTTTTTTAATACCTAATTTAGAAATAAAGTTTGATAGCATGCGTGTCCTTGATTTAAAATTGAGGTTTAGTTGTGTAAACCTAAATTTAGGTGACGTACGCATGATAGTCATGCTGTATGGGACCAAAATCGACCCTTTTTTTACCAAAATTAACTCGGGATTTATAGGTATTGATTACCTAGTCGAATCAGAACATGTGATACGATTTTTGAAACAATGATTGAAGTTGGTTATGATGACCATAGTTGTAAAAATCAGCTGATTCTGGCTTGGTTGGTGTTCGATTCAAAAAAGATAGTAAATCGCCTATATAAAAAATTGGACCCAAAATCGGTCGATCCCGATCGATTCACGGTCAATTTAAATAGGCAAAAATCAGTTTTTATAGGTAAATAACAAAAAATACCCTAGGAATGGTAATTAATAAATCTATTAAGCATGGGTAAAAGTGGAATTTAAAAAAACCTAGATCGCTAAAGCCTGGGCAGGGGAGCGGCTGCAGTGATTGGCTACTGTGGCGACATGCGGTGGGGACTGCGACAGGGGGGAGGTGACGGTAGGGAGCGGGAGGATCGAGGAACGCGGGCCGGCGGGGGGTGGTGGCACAAGGCAAGGCGGACTGGGCGGTGATGGCGGCCGCAGTGGCGGCGATCGACAGGCATGGTAGGCGGAGGATGCGTCGACGACGCAGCAAGAGAATCAGGGGGAAATAAATGGTCTGTGGCATTCTCATAATTAAAAGTTGACTTGGCTCAGATCTAAAATTAAAAATAATAACTAACTGTAAATAATTTTAAAAAATCCAAAAAATATGAAAAATACTATAAAATATAATGCATACCATAACATCAAAATAATATTTTTATAACTAATAACCAACCAATTTGACCGATTCAAGTGAACCGATTCTTGCCCTATTTTTAATGAATCAGCTCAGATTCAATGACTCCCTTCCAATCTGATTTAATGTCTAATTCTAATTTTTGCAACTATGATGATGACAGACTTCGCAGTTCACAAATGGAACTCATAGTTGATTTGCACGTTGATAGAGTAAAATTGACCGGAGTCACAAGAGAGTATTGCTTATAATTTCAACTATAAAAATAGAATTAAACAACATCAATGTAATCACACAAATATAAATAGAGGTATTAGATGTAAGACAAAATTGATGATAATTACCATCTACCCCATCCTATGAAATTTCATTTTTAAAATGATTATGGTATGTTATTAGACACCTAGCCTACATCCTACTTGGTCGATGGTTAATTGCTTAACCCACGTGCTAACATAGCGAACCATTTAATATAATCTTGAGTTGGCTTTAATACTGACTATAATATTTTGGCCCAAGTACAACATGATAGGTATATACCATCTTTCAAATAGTAAATAACCAAGTTGACGATTAACATTGACATCCCTATTATTAATATGGGACTTAGTTGAAAGTTATTACATGTAAAATTCATTCCTACATGTGCTAGGCAAGTATTATCTCTATTTAGTATTTAATCTTATCACAACAAATTAATTGTGTGTTTATGTGTGTCTGTGTAGTATGTGGTATATTAGATACAATGGGAAGACACAATAACTGTTTCTAATATCTATTGATTTATCTAGTGACTCTTGGGCACTCATAGATATGCTCTCACACATAGGGGTGGGCGCGGACGTCCGAATTGGTCCGTCCGTCCAAAGTCCGAAGCATGTCCGACCGAATTTGACCGATCGAATTCGACCGAATTAAAACAAACCAAACATGGACATTTCTTTGTCCAACAATGACCGACCGAATGTCCGATATTTTCATCAATAATATAATATTTTCAACATTTGTAAGGCTAATATTATAGTTTATAAAAATTTTAAAATGTAATATACAGTAAATTAATTAAGTTCATATATAAAATTGATATTTAATATCTTAAATAACAAAAAATGACATACATAGGATAAAAGTCACTCTTATTATAAGCCAGAAATACTTGAGAGTTAAGACCCAACAATCTCATGTGTGAAATGGCATAAAAAGATGACAAGTAAAGCCAATGATACAACATTCAAAATTTCAATTATATCGCCAATAGTATATGATGTTTGTTCTGCAAGAAAACATTTGTTCTCATACAGATGTGAGTGAACAGTTAATCAAGTGCGCTGGTTTCATTCGTTAATAAGCACCAACGTCTCAGGTAACAAAACATTTCGAAGAAAAAGCAGATTCAAAAACTACAACTTTAAACAAGCTAAAGTTTGGTATAGAAAAGAACAGGGCAGATTTTATAAATTAATCTCAACAACAGTTTCACCATCCTTCAATCTTTGTATCCCTCAACAGAAAATAATCTTTGAAATTTGGTATTCTCCAGCAATTATCAAAATGCTAAGTAGCAAGGGAAGCAAAGAGATAACATCTTAAGTAGGATACACACATTTAGAATGTGTTCAATATGATCTGCTCACAGTACTGCCATTGTGCTTGTCAACATTCAGCATAATTAGTTGAAAATGTAAGAGTTTACATAGTGAGAAACAACTTAAACGAATTACCATTCTTAATTTCATCAATAAGGTCATCCCCACCAACAATGTTAGCTCCAACAAGAAACCAGCTAATAAAGTCACACAAACACAGTAACACTTTGACAGTACCTAGTGTAAAAAAAATCAAATTATAAATATAAAATTTCATAACTAGTGTAAATCAATTCCATTTATAAAAATAATATCAACAAATATTATTAATTAACACTTTGACAATACCTATTCCTTTCAAGATGCAAACTTCCTTCACCAAATAATTACACAAATTTTTATAGTTCAATCACTGCACAATTTCGTTAGTATAAAATTTTTTACATTATCATCCCAAGTATAAATAATCTAACTTTATAAAATAATAAGAATTAATTCTAGATATAAAATAAACTAAATTTAGGATAAATCTAAGAAATATACACGCGGCGGCAACGGGCAGCTATTCGGCGGAGGCCGGCGGCGTCGCGGCGGTAGTCCGGCCGCGGAGGCAGGGCAGACAAGGCAGGCAGTGGCGGATGTTTACACAGCGTGCAGAGGGTGGCGGTCCGGCGACGGAGGCGGGAGCGGCGGAGGCAGAGGGCGGCAGGGCGGCAGAGGGCAGGGGAGGACGGGGGAGGGCGGCAGAGGGCAGCAGAGGGCGGGGGAGGGTGGTGGCAAGAGGCTGTGGCGGAGGCGCGGCGGACGTGCGGCAGAGGCGGCGGGGCAGAGGCAAGGGCACGCAGTGGCGGTTCGGCGGAGGCAAGGGGAGGGCGGCGGAGGGCTGTGGCAAGAGGCTGCGGTGGAGGGCGGCGGCAGAGGCGACGGCGGCGGTATGAACAGTAATATGCGGTGGCGATATGAACAGTACTAATGTGGTCATTGCTAGGGTTTGGAAGTTAGGGTTGATTTCGGACCGTCCACGGACATTGTCCGGGCCCAACAGACAAGCTGGATATTAATTCGATCGGATAAGTTTTATCCGATAAAATTTCGGACAAACGCGAACAATAACTTGTCCGACGTTTGTCCAACTGATGCCCACCTCTACTCACACACGGCCACCCAACTCCTACGATCTTAAATTCTTGTACTATATAAAAAGTACATATCATTTTGTCCATAATTAGATGACTTTTTATCATTTTTAAAAAAAATTACCACAAAAACTCACCAAATCAACGTTTTTTATCGAGTTAAACTCTATGGATTAGTCTATACTGATTGATTTAGTAATTAACACCTTTAATCATATTATAAAAGTTATCAAAACATGTTTAATTTTTTTAAGATTAACTAAATCAATATTTTAAGTAATATACATCATATATTTATCAATTTCAATTATCAAAAGAACAATATATACTAATTTTGTTTATTTTTTTATATAATTAAGAATTTAATATAAATGATTGTAAGTCGTTTAACAAAATACTAAATCAATATACTATTAACTAAATCAATATACTATCAATAACATAACAATTTTCAATGTGTACTAAATTTTTAAGATTAACAAAATCAATAGACTATTAACATAACAATTATCATATTAGATTTATATTTAGTATAGAGTATATTTTTTCAAACAGTCAAACCGGGTGTTCAGACACATTATAAAATTATGAATAAAATATGTTATTAAATATTAAAAATATTGTTTCATCATGAATATTTTATTAAATACCGATTAAAATAATTCTATATATTCTTATATAATAGATAAACTTATATATTACAGTGAAGCTAAGAATGCTGAGATTAACTATAGATTCGAGTATAATTTTAAATATCAAACCGATTATCATATTGAATTTATAAATAGTATAAAGAATATTTGGTTCAACCGATCGAATCAGGTTCAACTATATTATAAAATAATAAATAAATATTTTATTAAATATTAAAATGTATTTTACATCAATATTTTATTAAATACCAGTTAAAATACCACGACTTTCATTCCAAAACAAGATTTTTGTGAAACTTTTTGATCAAAAAAATAGGTAAAGTTTAAAATGACACATAAGCATGAAATATACCCGATTTCAAGGTAATATGTGGTATACTAGATACAATGGCAAGACATAATAACTATAATTAGGACTACATAAAGCTCCATTACATGTTGAAAATAACTAATACATTGAAATAAGGTATATAATTTAATAAAAATTATAATTAAAATAATTTAATTTTACAAACCATCATAAATAAATAAAAGCCTATGCAACGCGCAGGTATCAACCTAATTGTGATGATTTTGAGGTCCTTGATGAGTATCTGGGTCAAATTTATAAAAATTAATCAAAAATATTTCTCTACATATATAAAATGCTTGATAATATAAGTATATATTTGTCAATTTTCAGTCTTTAAAAAAGTACTTATTTTGTGCTTACCAACTTTTATCTAATATATTAATTATAAAGAAAAAAAATTCTCTCAATTTGCACTCAACTCTGAGTCCAGACTACTCTTTTATTAGCCAAGTCAACTTTCAGTCCAACTTGAAATTTAACGGATTTTAATACATGCAGTATATGTGCAGAAACAGGAACACGACATATGAGTTAAGTGTCACTTCGTTAATCTTATGTGAAATATTACGAATTTATATATTGAAAAAGTAATTCTAAAAAATATTTTTTATTAATAATATATACTTATATAACAGTGGGTGGCCGAGAAGGAAAATGTTAGGGAGAGGGGGAAGGAAGGGAGGTAGTAGTAAGGTGGTGATGGCGCTGGCCGGCAGCATCGCTAGTTGGCAGGGGGTAGACGGCGGCGAGGTTGATGACTGTGAGGTGGCGCGGCAAAACATGGGAGAATGAAATGGGCAGGGGGTAGTTTAGTAATAAAAATTTGATTTGCTCCTGACTCGAGTTAATATTACGAAATATATCCCGAAAAATATTTAAAAATATAATAAAATACCATAAAATAAAATAATCGAGTTTTAATTTTCTTGTATGTTATTTTATTTTATGTTATTTTACTTTATTTATTACATATTTTTCGAGATGTATTTTGTAATTTTGACATGAGTTGGGAAGGAAATTGGCAGGGGTGGTTTTGTAATAAAAACTTGACTCGCTCCCGACTAGAATCAATATTACGAAATACATCCTAAAAAATAAAAAATATATAGTAAAATACCATCAAATAAAATAATCGAGTTCTAATGGATTATTTTATTTTATGTTATTTTACTTTATATATTTTATATTTTTCGAGATGTAGTTCGTAATATTAACTCGAGTCGGGAAGGAAATTGTCGAGTCAATATTTCGTAATATTTGCAATTAAATAAAATAATCGAGTTCTAACTTGAACAATATGCTTTAAACCTAATAACTCACCCAAAATTAATAAATAATCCGTTATAACTTGATAAACAGTGTTAAATTAATTTTGTGATCCACTATATATTAAAAAAATGGCATACTCTTATATTTTCTGATAACTCTTTTTTTATGCATTCATCGTGTCATGTGTAAAAATAGCAAAGATCTGTTTTCATTCTTGATTAAACCAGTTTCTTTCTTGATTTTTTATTTTAATATGAAAGCAATATGTCAAATTTTGATGAATTAAAGCAATTCTTTTAATTAAACTTATGAGATCCGACATTCATATTATGCTTCCAATAGTTGGTAGAAAGTGACACGTTAGAGCCAAAACATATGAGAGCCATCTCAAACAATTTTCTTGGACATGATGAATACAAGCACAAACCATGAAAGATTATGTCTGACAAACACATTAAAAAACAAAACACATTTTTTTCAAGTTTTATTAAGGGCAATAACAAAATCACTTCTGTCAACCTTATAAGCAGCCAAAATAAAAAACCATTAAGATTATACAGTCCTTCCAGATTTATAGCTATCATAGTGGTTCTCCATCACTGCTTTGAGATTCGTCATCACTGCACTGATGCCCCCTGAATAGACTCCATGACTCCACTTTCAGATGGAACATTTTTTTCTATAGATTTAAAAACAAAACATGGAAACTAATCAAATACATTATACTGAACAAATATCAAAATAAGGTTTGTGTTAGGCAACATTATCAATGTCCTACAATTGGAGGGCAAGTGCGCTTATCATGCCCAACTCCCGTTTGTTGCAACCATGGCATAACTTATCTTTGACCATATGCTCCATTGCAAGTTCTTTACCACTCTCCCACCTTTTACCACTTCGTTTTGTCTTTGATTGTGCCAATGGTTGTACTTGTATTCCATGATGATTGTATTCATTGATGTACTTACATTCATGATGTGGATCATCTACCACATCTTATACCAATTTCTCTATTTCCAAAAATTTTTGCTCGGCGAGTTCAAAATTTCTCATATGATGAATATATATTTTTGGCCTATCGATTGAATATACAGTGCAATTCTCCCCAATTAGAGAATAAAATTTTGTTGCAATCACCACGAAGTTCCACTCCATCACCATCAAAAATAACTTCCTTTGTTATTTCAATTGTCCTTCTCTTCATGACATAGAGTTGAGGAAAAATATCACCCTCATTCAATCTCAGTACATACAGTAAATGCCGACATGGAATACCTTTACTTTTCAAAAGTTTACAACTATAAGTGCATCTACTGCCAACTCCTATGTAAGTAACACGTGCAACCCACTCTTTATTATTTCTACAACATGTTGCATCATACTGTTCAACATCTTCCCCATCTAATTTCTTATGAGATGAGCAGCAAACTAAACTATATTGTAGTTCTTCTTAAATCTTATAAAAAAATTTTTAGTATAAACTTTTGCCATCTTACATTCCATCTTGAATGGAATGACTGATTTGGGGCTTTTATATGAGTTTTCATAAGATTCTTTTGCCTCGTTCAATCTTTGTCTTTTGATAGATCTTTCAAATCTATGTATAAACTCATTAAGGCTATTTTTTTATTGATATACCTTGAATAAAATGAGTTTTGAGATTCACTTCATTGCGAATTGCTTATACTCACCCAAAATATATCTTTACTATACACACACCCACGCTTGACGAATTGTATATATGGATTTTAACCGCTTATTTTTCTCCAAGCAATTGTCTTTCATTATTTCACTCCATTGTGATTCAAATTCTTCTGTGTTTTCTACATCATAAATTAAAGTATGGAATAGCTCATAAAACTCCTTTTTGTGAGCAATTGCTCCTAATTTTTTAATTTCCTTCTTAATGATATGCCAAACGCAAAGACAATGATATATTGAAGGAAATATCAATTTAATTATTTTCTCAATTGCAAAATCTTGATCAGTAACAATTGGCCCAGGATGCTTTCCATCCATGCATTTCAAAAATGTTTCAAAAAGCCACACAAAAACTCAGCCTTCTTATTATACAAAAACACATCCAAATGTTATAGTTTGTTTGTTATGGTTTATTCCGATAAATGATGCAAAAACACATGCATAATTATTTGTATCATATGTTGTATCAAAAATCATCACATCTGAGAATTCTTGCAATTCCATCCCCCTAAAAACAACACTTCAATCTACCTCATCATCAACTTCATAGTAATTAAAAAATGAATCATTCATCTCTTTCATTTCCTCGAAATGTTCCATCAATAATTGGGCATCAATCTCTATTATCTCTTCTTTATTTCTTGTTTGGGCATTTTTAATATCTATATATGTACAACCAATATTTTCAGCCTTAACATTAGTTGAGAAGTTTTTATATTAGCCTCTGCAAATGTGTGAATTAAATTTTGGTACACATTGGTAGCATGCCTATGGGACCTGACAAAATGAGTTTTTGATAGTGTAAGGAGTACATGACTATGTCCTTCTTAAAAATGCATGACCTTCCATGTGTCATCTTTCTTTTTAGTTACAGTGATGTGTGCTTGTCATTCTTCTCTACTTATAGGATAAGTTCTCTTTTTTCCTTTGGGGGATATTTTTCCCTTTCGTTTGCTTGTACTCATACCATCATTATTGTTATCATCTTTATATCCAATCTATATTCTACACTCATCTTCTTTTGAATGTCCTTCTTTATAACACACAAACACTTGAAAACATAACTCTTTTATTTTCTTATGATAATTTGTACTATATTTGCGTACACCAAATCCGGCCATTTTTGAATAACTAATGTAGAAGTTGTGTGCATCGTGCAACTAATCAAATTGCATTCCAACATTTAGTTTGAACTCATCTTCTATAATAAGATAGAATGTTATAATATGTTGGGCTAATTCTTCTTCGTTATTTCCTTTATCTTCAAAATTGTCAATTCTTAAAAAATACAAAATTTCGAAAAACTAAGAATATAATCAACTAAAATAGTCATAATAAATATTCTTTACTTAAGTCAAAATACTTTGAAAAGCTTAACTCTTACCTAACGCTCGTATTCAGCTGGAGGCGGGGGGTAATGAGGAGAGCCATGGGATAAAGATCCAGCGGCTCTCAGGCCTGCACTGCCAAAAGCAAGCAGCGCACTGCAGCTTAAAATATATATATCATCTAGAACGGTTCATCCACTATCCCTAATTTATATTTGTTCAATTTTGGAATTACAAACTTTCCTATTGTATTGGTACATGTATCAATATATTATCAGTCTCACACCAATATTGAAAAATTGGAATAATGAATTATGATTCTGGTTGGTATAACTTATGATAAGGTTATAAATAACTCGAACCAAGTTAACTATTGCTTAGATAATTTTCGGCTTCTAATCAAATTATGAAACTAGTTAGCTTGATATGAGGTTAAATAAATTATTAGTGAGCGGGATTGATTAGCAGATTGAAAATTCATCTAAACATTTAAACATTATATGTATTTAATTTATTTAGTTTTGAATTGAGAGAAGTCAAAGGTTCAGCTTATAAGTTTAAACTCATCTATTACCTTTAAAGTTTCTGGGTCCAAAAGCAGAAAAGATGTTTTTTGATTAATTGAATTATATAGGACCCTAACTTATCAACATTCAATATGCAAATAATAAAATATTAAATAGATAATTTCGACGCAGGTAAACATTGAGTAAGCCCGAATACATCGAGCACGAGTAGTGTCTTTTCGCATTATGGTAACGAAGGAAGCAGCTGGCCATCACAACATGCATAACATGTCCATGATAATATTTAACCAATTATGAGCAGCACACTTGCATAATGTTTTGTTGCTGGAAATTAAAGTTTTTAACCTAATCAAATCATCTTTGCACATGTATACAATACTTGAAAACAACGCATTATTACGAAGTATTTGGGCTTGGGGGGAAAGAAGTACGTGTAAGGTTGCATATGGTATCTAAACATATTTACTTAGTGCGATTAAGATGGTTAAACAAGATGGACATATATGATGAGTAGCATGTTGAACTCAGCCTAACGGAAGCCACTCACTGCATTTAGTTATGGCACTTTTCCGTCTTCCCACTAATCATAGTCGTTGTACCCCTAATTTCTATGGATTATCATGAATTTGGCGCACAAATTGACAGACCAACCACTTCTTTTTAACCAAACACCAATAGGGCTCTCAACATCACTTTGGTGCAAGTGTACTACGAGAAAGAGAGAGGATGGTTGAATCCGTTAATATAAAAAATTTGATCCTGGAAGGTGTCTGGTCACACCATTTACTTCCGTCACAGATGACGAAATGGACGGCAAGGTGGTGGGTAACGTCTGCTCTTGCCTCTTGGTACGCAGAACCCCCTCAAAACATTGCCCATTTGCCATGGGAGTTCATCAAACCATTGCTACAATTGTTTTCATCCTTCATATGCGTACGAAACAGTGCTACTGGTAGTATAGATATCTTTTGTCATACCGTTGAGGTGGTTTGCATGGGAAGAAATGGCAAGTCCATTCGAAACAATATTCTTCTGGACTATTTAATAGCATATTAATTAAGCCATCTTAAGATTCCTTCTTTTTTTGTTTCTTTTAAAGAGAAAAGCACTTATCTTAGTTATTATTAGATTAGCATATATTTTATTTTATAGTGAACTTTGGACTTTTAGTTAACAGACGTCCAACCCTTTAGGAACACCATCTTTTGTCACATACATTAACATATTTGTTTAACTATTCAAGGACGTGATCGAGGCAAGCACCGACGGGTTCTGACCTAATTCTTTCAGTCACGTTTTCTGATACATAAAAAGAATCTCCAACGATACACTTTTTTTAGGGGTTAGCTCCAGCAAAAATCAAGGCATTGTCTAAACCAAAAAAAGGGGTTGGTATGAGATCTTGAAATGTGATCAAAGCGAAGCGGAGAGAACACACAATTAGACTGCTTGCACAACCCCCCCAGCGCGTAAGTCCTGATATTAATATGGACATTTGAAGCGGAAGCATAATTAATGGGTAAATGATATGAATATGAAAATAATTAATAAACAATTTAACAATGAAAGGATTTATGTACATAGTTTCAGAATGTTGTTATTTTATTATTATAGAGTGTTTAAAGAACTATCAAATATGTTATACCTAAAACGTTCAAAGAGCGTTATTTTTTCAAAAACAATTTTAGAATGGAAAAAACCAGTCTTATTAATGAGGAAGACAAGTGTAGAAAGAATCAGTCCATGCTTGGTCGGTCCATGCATGCTTGGGGGAAAAAATGCCATAAGTCAATCCATATGTCGTCATAGTTTCGCCCTCCCAAACGGGCATAATTAACAGTCATCTTCATTGTTTCTATTGGTAATTTTATCTGCATTATGAAAGAGCAGGCACAGCCGCCAGTCAATTTAGCCGGTTATTTTGTTGTAAAATTGCAAAAATTTTCAAAATCCTCCTTGTAATCTAGCAAACTTACCCAAAAAGGGTGGCTTTTTTATACCTTATTGGTGGTAATGTCACGAAATAAGATCTCTTCTCCTCCCACCAGAGGGAATTCCACTCCAGGCTTTGAGTTTTTCTTCTCTTCCCCACGTCTCATCGTTTCACTTTCCTTATTTCATGCAAGTTAAAGAGACCGAGACTACGAGGCACATGGGCGGCCATCGCCATTTGCAACATCAAACCGAATAATAATCGCCATTTGCACATGGGCCATGGCCTAATATTTGACAGCAGGGGCCGGCTCTGCCGCAAGCCCGCCAAAATGATCCAGCTCAGCCAATTTGTTTTAAAAAATATTATTATATTATTCTTATTTTAAGTTTGCTTTTAATATTTATTTATTTTTTTATTTTGAGCTTCCAACGATAAATTATTTCCAGAGAATGCTATTAATTCCTTGGGCTGCTCATGGGAGTTGTCTTTGGACTTCTCGCAGGAGTTGATCTCTTTCAAGAGAGGCTCTCCTACGTGTTGGGCTCTTGTTTAGGAGGGAACGATGATCGCGTCGAGCCCGGCCCGCAGGGATTAGCTTAGTCGGCACCGCCAGTGCCACAATCCAAATTATTTGATTCTTTGAAGAATTGAGGTGAAGCTGATTTATCGCAGTTCAGATCACATCACACTTAACCAATTTTTAATTTCCCGAATTGATTTATATATTGTAATTGAATAATAATTGATAAAAATCACTCTAGGTGTCCCAAGGAGAAAACCCTTTTGAGTAAACCCGAAATCAAGCCTAAAATACGTCAATTAATACGTAGCAACAAATTAACAACATTATTGCACTCTTAAATTCTAAAAAGAATAACTTGTCGAGTGGTTATCTGAAGTGTAAATATCCATATGTAAATGGAGTTGAAAGACTTATGTTTTGGCCAAATTGACTGCTTCTCTGGTTTAAAATTTAGCTTGAGAAGCAAGACATTTTTAAATTTATAGATGTAGAACAAATCCAATAAATCTCTTCCTCATTAGGCTCTAATACCATTATTATTAGGCTAAAAATTATCATTATCATAGGCCTCTCTTACTTCAAAATCTAAGTAAAAGGTTTTTCAAAGTTTATATCTAAGTTAATAGTCTCTTTCCACAACTCACTTGGGACAAACCCAACATAATATTGTTTATTTTTACTTCTTTATTTTTTATATAATTTGATGCAATTTTTAACCCTTTTAAAAAACACAAAACTGGTGTTTAAACAAAGTTAAAAAAAAATTATGCGAAGACTTTAAATGACCAGCTCATTGGAAAAAAGTGGACAAGCTAAGCACATTAACCAATTGGAAAATCAAGAGACCATACATCAAATAATTCAACAACGTATTTACTACAAACCCTAAACCTGTCTCTCAAGTCTCAAGTGTTGCAGCCACTGCCCAGGCTCCATTGATCAGAACTTGCTGCTGTTGATGACTGCCCGTTGCCGCATTTGGCCACCGTTCTCACACTTTCCACCAGCGCCTCTGTCCTCGCTTCCTGCGATAGTATCTCCGATAGCTGCTCCGGACTAATCACTAGCTTCACCTTCCACACTCCCCCTCTCACTCCTCATTTCCGTCTCACCATCCACCGCCGGCCTTCTCCATCCACTGTAGTGATTTAGCGTCGACATTCGGTAGGTTACTTCACCGGAAACTGTCTCAAATCCTTGTGGCCGTGGCCCACAAAGAGGGAGGAGTTGATAGAGCTTCCCAGCGAGTAGCTCCTCGTTGTGGAGGAGCAGCTTGGAGGAATGGAAGAGGCCGTGGCCGGGGAACTCATTAGTAAGGCATTCAGCAATGATGGGGGGCGGAGCTCCATGATGCCGCCGTTGGCTGTCATCACCCTCACCACCTTGTTTGCCTCCGGCCGTCGACCGCTGAAAACGCAGTTGCCCATGAAGTTCCGCTAATTATGAAATGCTTTGTTTCATAGTTTGATCGGTGCGATTGGGGGGGGAGGATGGTGGTGAGAAGAAGAATTGGTAGGATTTGGTGTGGAAGAGGAAGACAAAGAGTGCCGCTAGTCATTAACAACAATATTTTGGTGGAAATCAGATTTTAAAAAGGGTCGTAATAGGTAGGTTTCAGCATTAGGGAGTGGAGTAATATGAGAAGGGAGCGAAGGTCAAAGCTCAAAGGTAAGAAATTGGAAGTTAAGATGGATAAAGTCGACGATGTTTGGCAACATGACCGAATGTCAAAACTGAAAGCTAAGAAATTAGAGGTTAGCATAGCTAATGGGAAAGAGTTCACAATAAGAAGTCCAAGCTCCGTATTGACGAAATGGCATTGGCGAGGGACATTGAGATATTAGTGTATGTCATTTGAAATGCTATATATATGCTCTCCATTCCATTAGAATTCCAATAGCCTACTGACACCGAACCGAAATCACCTCACCGTAGAACAGAAATCTCCTCCGGACGTGGTAGGAGCTTTCTGTCAAAGCCATTGGCTAGTTAATTGCCTTAGTGTCCTTTAGGTAGTTTCTAAAATAGGCTATTATTATCTCGTTTTAGTATTAATTAATTAAAAATTGAAGGTGACCCACTTAGAAAACCTGGAGTAATCCAATGATGTTAAACGCGGACATGGTTAAAAAATCTTTTAAAGAAATTAGTGTACCTAAAACGGATTACGGTAAATAAATCATTCATTCAGTCATGGAGTATCTAACCCGTTCTATATATACTAGACGTAGTGTGTAACGTGTTGGTCTGAACTATTTTTAATGGGTTGGGCTAGTACTGATTTATGGTTGGATAAAATGGGCTAGGCTTAGAATGTCAAGTAAACATGACAGGTTTTCAACTAATTAAGACCTAAGAATATAAATGGGCTCGGCCTAAGTACATGGTTATTATCTGTATATAAGCATAAGCAGGTGGTCGTAGGCGGGATGGATCCTTATTAAATGTTTTGGGTCTCTACAGTATCAAAGTGGTAAATTAATGAAACACAATCAGCTTAGAAAATGTCCCATAATATCTCACTCATCTGTTTGAGGTTTTGTTTTGTAAAAACAACCGTCTTTCTTACAAAAATTTCTTCTCAGCTATATATATATATATATATATATATATATATATATATATATATATGTGTGTGTGTGTCCGTGGGAGCTTAGCCTGAGCTATAGCTCAGTTAATTAAATTTTATGAGGGGCATCATTTATTGGACCATATTGGATATGAGAAGAGTATTTAACACGAGTAAATAATTATTATATGTATAACTTTAACCCTTCTTGTTTATCTTACATTCCATTTTGGCCTCATCAAACTTAAGGTTGTTAAACGAATAAGCGAGCCGATCTTAATTTGTGTTTGAATTCGGCTCAAATAGTTCAAAGTCGTCGAACTTAGTTCAAGATTGAACGATTTTTTAACATGCATGCTCGAGCTTGAATCAAACTCGAATCCAACTTATTCGTGAACTCGAAACTGGCTCGATTGTAAAGTAGAAAGTGACTCATTTAAAAAAAATAAAGTTGTCCAAGACCTTTATGATCTTTAACTTGAATACCTACCACATAAGTTGTCTCACTACTTTGTTATTATATTGTATATAAATAAATATAACTAGTTACAACTAAATTTATTAGTATATATATATATAATATATATAATGACTATATTATTATATTATTTTATCGAGTCTAGTTCGAGTTGAGTTATAATTCAATTTTGAGTCGAGTTTGAGTTATAATCGAGTTGAGTTAAATCGGACACTGCCTTGCTCAAACTCGGCACGAAGGATTCGAGTTCGAACTCGCATTTAAATATCGAGTTTTAAATCCAGTCGAACTGAGCCGAATACCAAATACTCACGAGTTGGCTTGCTTAATTAGTAACCCTAATCAAACTTTAACATGCAGATGGGTTGAAGAGGCAGTAGTGGAGGGCGTTGACAAAAACGATGAGGGAGATGAGGTGGTGGATGCTGCTGTCTGATAACTTGCAGAAGCAGGCGGAGATGGCCCTCCTCTCATGGGTGGTGGTAGCCATGACTAGAGGTCAGCATAAGGTGAAACCAATAGACCAACTGAAATCAAACCGAAATTTTGATTTTGGTTTGGTTTTGGAATAATTCGGTTCCGTTTTTGGTTGAAGAATACCCAAACTGATCATGACATATGGAATTTTGGTTCTAGACCAAACCAAACCAAAATAATTGATTAAACCAAAATTTTTTGAAAAAAATATTATAAAACTTATATTTTATATTAATTATCATAAAATTAAATTGTTTTATAATAAATATCTATTTTTTAATATGAGATCTATTTAGAACTACTTATAAAATAATCATCTTTATTAAAACAATCACTCGATCTTAATTAAATAATTAAATAAATCTATTTTTTATAAATTATTATTTAATTTTGTTATTCGGTTATCGAACCGAATGGAACCAAACCGAATATTGTGGTCGGTTTCAACTAAGGTTCGGTTTCAGTTTGATTTTAACTAAGGTTCAGTTTTGAAATCCAGTTGTGAAATGATCATTTTCGATGGTTCAATTCTGTCGGTTCAGTCCAAACCTATTGCTCACCCCTAACCTAACACGGATTGAACTATTTTAAAAAATAGTAAAAAATAATATTTTTACTATATTTAATTAAAATTTTATATTAGTTATTCTTTTAATAATTAATTTAACATGAATGGAGAGAGAATATAAAGAACTAACTAGAAAGAGAAGGAAGAAAGAAAGTATCTGTGCAGACGGAAGGCTTATGCTTTGGGGGGGGGAAATAGCCAGTCCGGTTGAGGAGTGTCGGCGAAAAGCATCGGACTACTAGACGACCAACGGAGTTGTTCAACTAAATTTCAGTCCGCTCGGTCTGTCAATTTGTCCGGAGTTGACTAAATTTCTGATTGTCACCACCGTAGTAGCGTGTTGACGGTTAGTGGTTGGCCAAGTAGTGACCATTTCGAATTAAATTTAAATAAAATAATTAATCATGTTTAACTATTTTAAAAAATTAGTCAAAATAATATTTTTATTATATTTAATTTAATTTTATATTATTTTATTATTTTTATAAAAATTTAACATGAATGGAGAGAGAATATAAAGAACGAACTAGAAAAGAGAAGGAAAAAGAAAGTGTCTGTATGGCTTATGCTTTGGGGGAAAAAAAAAGACGGTATGGTTTAGGACTCTAGGGGATATGTATATGGCTAATAGGCGACTAATGAAGTTATTCAACTAAATTTCTGTCCTCTCGGGAGATTGACCGCGTGTTGAAAATTAATTTTTTGATTGTCACAACGGTAGCGTCTTTTAATAGGACAGTAAGTGGTCGGTCAAGTAGGGGCCATTTCGAATTAAATTAAAATAAAATAGTTAATTATAATTTTATTTTTTTAAAAAAATAGTAAAAAATAATATTTTTATTATATTTAATTGAAATACTATATTAGTTTATTTTTTTAATAATTAATTTAACATAAATATATGATTTAAGTCATTCTAAATTGAAAAGAGATTGGATTAGCTAAGCGCTGATAAATTTTTACCCCAAAATTTAATTTAAGCTGTTTGATTACATGCCCTAATAATGCCTGGTTCATGTGGCAGTGCGGCCAAACCTGGCCGTCCCTCAACCAATTAACGGTGGCCAAATCTGGTCACTATGTTTTATTTTTGTTTTAATTAAACACTAGCTAGCTGCATTTTTTCATCAAATCTGAACAATCTTTATACCGGATAACCCAAATTTATGATTTTAATACAGATTTTGTGATGTTAAAGATTTATTTGGCTTAAATTAAAATTTCTCGATAATTAACTATTTGCCATCAATCAAAACGGTTGAACTCGGTAATAAAAAATAATAAATAGTGTGGTAATGATTAATGGTCGAAAAATTGGTAAATGTATTCTACGGCACCGTGACCGCACCGCTTACACCCCAGCCTCCATATCTCCACCCCTCCATTATGTGCCATATATAATTTAATTATGGTACATATTCTCATTTTAGTTAAATAAAAAGGTCAATTTTAATGAACCAAATATTTCTTAAAAAAAAAAATCAAATGAGTGTGCTCGTATAGTGGGTGGGCACCAGATACGGCCCTCATGCTAAATATATACCTTACTAAGTTGCTAAGTTTTTAATCCATTTTAGAAGGTACCTCATAAAACAATGTGTTAAATAGCTTTATTGGGTCTCCTACGTACCTCAAAAAACAATGTGTCAATACGAAGTCTGATCACAATTGCAAATGGTGCTTTTTATAGATGCATGTTTTATATGTATACTTATTATTCTTGTAGTGGCTTAGAATATAATATAGTTTAATTAAAAGCTTTTTATAATATTTAATTATAATACTTGATTTGTATTGTAATAGATATTTGCTTATTATAGTCTTATATATTATGTCTATTTTTAATATATTAATATTAATTAATTAGTTATTATTTTTATGTATTATTATTATATAAATTTCTATATTAACACTCTTATGAACTATAAAGAATAAGTTTTTTTCAATAGAAATACATACTTAGTAAGTTAATAATAAAATTTGGTTAGAATTAGATTTCTTTTATCTTTATTATTAATAATTATTAATTGTTTTAAAATTGTATTTATGAATTTTAAATAAATATACTCAAATTAATTTTTTATTTCCTAATAATACCTAATAGTATCAAATGCCTTGCTTACAAAATAAAATAAAATGAACTAATAAAACAAAACAAAAGCTAAAAAATAAGAAAATTGGAGACTTCTTTTTATCCTTATTTTTCTTCCTCCAAACATCCAAAGCCGGAATAAGGATGACTTTTTATAAAAAAGAAACTTAATAAGGATCTAAGTAATTATAAATAATAAATTTGGTAGACTTGTATTGTTTAATTTATTCTATGCAATTCCGAACATTCGGTATGATATAAACCTACTTGGTTACACCTTCGGAACAAAAAAACAAGATGTACCTACCGTTCCAAAATCATCGTAAAAGAATAAAAAGAGAGGCAAGACATTTAATTGATTTGCAATAAATCATTTTAAATAAATAAATATAGCACAGTTCCATGCGGATGCTTTATAGTGCGAAAAATGAACCTACATATTCGTTGACCAATGTAAAAAACCTGGAGAAAGTGCACTGAGACAGCGGACAATGCTGACATACAAAGTGATCGATCCCATTTATTTGTCATCCAGAGGATGCAATCCAAAAAGCTTACCATGTAAATATCAATATTTACAATGCCATCCACCAGATCCTGGAAGAAGGCTGATTTTTTACAAAAAGTTGCTCCATATCAACCCAGAACAGATGTTCTAGCTTCGCTAAGAACTGCGTCAATAGGTTAGAGCCTGAAACGAGGAGAAATGCTACACACCGTCAGAATTGTTAGATGAAAAGCCCCTGCTGTTGCTAGGTCATGTTTCTTCTTCCGAGCTAGAACTGGAAGTATCACTCTCAACCTGACGACTTGCCTCATCACTGTCCTGGCTTTCGTCCTCACTTGCAAAGCACTCACTGCCGTCACTCGATGGAGAAGAGACACCGGCATCTTCATCCGACGTAGAGTCTAGCTTCTGTCTTTTCTTAAAATCCTTCAAATCTCTGCTCTGCATAGACAGTCGCCGTTTTCGCACATTACGCCTACCCTTAGGGAATTCATCCATCTTATCTTCCGCACTCTTCGCTTCAAACAATTTTGCACTCCTGACTTCTCTGTCATCATCTTCATCGTCCGTTTCTGCAAGTCGTGAATCATCATCATGCTTGCGTTTCTTCTTGCCTGTACTCGTCTGAGCATTGATAACCAATCAATATGTCAAGCACATAATATTTAATATATAACATGGAATTAAAAATAATAATAATAATATCTAGTAAATACTGTTTAACAACTCCAGTTTCTTTACCTTAGGACCCCGATCAATGAGATGGGACCATTCACTCCTATTTCTAAGGCAATCTAGAACAGCCTGTGAATGACTAGCATACGCATATCGTTCTCCATTAAGTTTCCTAAGGTTGTGCCAATGCTGTTGACGGAATAAAAACAAAGTTAATAAGTGCCCACTCTTCCTCTGAAACAAAGTACCAAGGACAGTAGTAGTTGCAATCGTACTGGAAGAACAGCTTCACAAAGCTCTTCATATGTCATTCTCTTGCCCTTGCTCATGATCTCATTAATCAAGCCTGGGATTCATAAATGGATATTAACAATCAAGAACAGAAGAAGGAGGTATAAAAAAGCCTTATGAACATTGTGATTGATCAAAATAAGCACCTGGCAATGTACGGGGACAAGCACCCAGTGAAACTGTGGCATCATCATCTGAACGGCTCCTTGGTGGACTTTGTGCAGGTAATGAACTCTTTTCAACGGTCTCAACTGTAAAAGAGGAACATCCATTGGCAAAAGCTGCAGAAGAATTCTTTCCGCAAACTCCCAAGACTGAACTGATGCAGCTATCCTTCTTAACCAGTCTGTCTTCTATCACTTCTGAATCCTTATGTCCAGCCTTTGAAGGTCTTTCTGATTTTTAATTTCTTCAGATTGCTCACAATTTGTTCTAATGGCATCCTTATACAAATCATCTTTGTATCTCTTTCTAGAGAACTGAAAATTCCAATAAAGCAATCATTTTTAACATCATAAACCACTCATAGATGATTTCTACTTTAAATTTATGGAAGAGGCTTAAGCTATAAGATTTGCCTGTTTTATATATAATACATCGATTTCCAAACCAATAAATTAGAAGTTGCCACTCACCAAAATATGATCCTTCACTCCTGAATTTGATGACCTTTTTGGGGGTAAAGTAGCAGGTGTAGAAGAAGCTAACTGAGTCATGTTAACTGCCTGACGCATGCGCGGGACTCTTGAGACTCTAGGAGAGCTATTAAGTTGTTGGTGCAACAGCAATGCAAACTGTTACAAGTGATTACAAAAAGAAATGAGCAAAGCCCTCACATAAAAAGAAATCTAGGGCACTGGTTATTTTAGCAAACAGACAAACCTCCTCATCACTTAATGCTGGAGAAGCAGTAGTGGGCGCCGTTGATGATAGATCAGTCACTTTTGAAGACAACTGAGAACTTAACTGACTTGATTTTTCACTCTTCCGAGGCAAAACTGGGGTTGCAAGCTTGTTATCTGTAATTCGACCACCTTGAGCCCTTGACAAGCCAGCATCTTCTTTAGCATCAGAACAGCCAGTGATCTCCTTCTTCCCTGATTTAGAAGATGAGCAGTGATCCTCCTTGCCCTCGCCAAAGCCATGCTTGAAAACACTTGATGAGGAAGAATTTCGCGCAGAAGTATATGTTTTCGATGCAGATACAGAGATGCATTTAACCTTCTCGTCTGTTGGCATACCAGCAGTAGAAACATTTTCCCTTTTACAGTCAGAGTTGACATTCACCTTTAGATGCTGTTTAACAGAATGGAGAGAAGACTTGGGTCCAGCTGCTGCTGAAATAGTGGAGGAAGATGGAGAAGTGCTCTTCTGATCTGCAGCAAGCTTATGAACATATTTCAGAGAGTTTTCAGCCCAATGACTTCTAATAATATTATCCTGCTCAACATGAGAAGCTTCCTTAATTGTAAACGGATTCCCTTCCACACTTGCATTCGATGGAGACTTGACATCAAGAGAAGCACTTCTTTGCTTACAACTATAAGATTTGTCAGGTTCTTTTAAATCTTCTGCCAAACATCCACTTGTCTGTCTGGCATATTGGATTAATGGCTTTTCATCACCAGCAGAAGCACAAGCTAAATTTGTACTAACCACATTTTGGGAAGAAGTTGCAGCAATTTGAGGGGTACAACTGTCAGGAACTTCAGGAACAATATTTCTATTATCTCTTCCATCAGGCTTTAGCATATGACACTGGACAGATGTATTGGCTGAATTATCATAAACGTCTCTCACTGCCGCATTAGAGACTTCATTATAATTGTCTAAACCAACATCTGATGCTAGTTCCTTGAACAATAAAAAAAGAACTTAATGAACATAAAAAATCCTAAATTTGACAATGCAACCTATAAAAGAATAACCACCAAACAAAATAGCATCAGTGATATCCATGAGCGCAATCATCAAGGTAACAATATTCATAAAAAGAATCAAGCTTTAGAATCTAATGAAACATGGGAGAGAAATAACAATGTGATTGATAAGATTATCCAACATAAAGCAATCCATATAAACAATAAAATTCAATAAAAAACAGGAAAATAACAGCACATAATACCAAACACTCATAAAATTGAATATAGAGTAAAGAAGAATATCCATCTTCCTTAATCCATTTTGCACCATCAAACCATAAAAATATGGACTCCTGTGATTTGATACTGCCATTTATGCAAATTCTAAGACAGCCTTTGGTTAATTGTAAAAAGATCTTTACTTTCATCAACTAAGCCTTTTAGATAAAGGCACTACTCTGGACCAATCATAAAGAAAAGAAGACAATACACTTAGAAGTACAGTTCCCCAACTAATGATAAAAAAGGATACCTGATTTTCAACCATTACCAGAGGCATTGCAGACGAGTTAGCGCATGGCACATTTTTATCATTCTTCAGCAGATTATCAGCAACATTACATTCTACTTTCACAGGAGTGCTAGCTGACCCATTATCGTCATATGAGGCCCCTGCAGGAAATTCTGCCTTCACTTCGTGATTTGCTTCACTGCTGTGGTTATATTCAACAAACAAATTTTGACCCTTGCCCTTGGCCTGAAAATGCATTACTTCATCATTCAGGCCTTGTCCCTTTGTTACCTCGTTATTTTTCACATCAGACTTTGGAGGAATACTAGCAGATATAAAACCTGATAATACAAAAAGGAAAAAAGAATAAAAAACTAAGTGAATGCAGATACTATGCAAGCACTTCTTATCCAACAAGAGAAGATATTTTAGCATACTAGAACCCATAAATATATCTAGTGCCATCAAGAAATAATACATTTCAGTTCAACAAATTCATATAACAATCAAAACATGTTTAAAATATAAACAAGAAAATGCATATCGATTACTCATTTAACAAGGCATTCACAAACACAAAGACATTTATTGACCAAACCAAGAATATTGTTGGTTCCATTTAGCAGAATACCTTTTCAAACCACCATGTCATGCATATTTAGAAATAAATTGATCACATAAACATGGGAGAAAGACCACCGCATCAAACAAAAAATAATTATTTCTATAGTACCAAACAGTGATCAAGCTTTTTATACAATAACAAATCAAACCCACCTCATTGAAAGTGTCAGCAGACTTCATGCATATAAAATTTGAAAATTCAGATAAAACAACTAGGGTTCATTCTGTTCAAAGAACATTTGTCTAATATTATGTTAAATAAATATCTACCACTAGTTAAGATACCTAACAGCCTATGTTCTGTCTAAGAGCATTTCACTACCAGGTGAAATACACGAACATATCATATACATAAGATCTTTAACATGTTCACGAGATGTGAAGCGCGTTTTTTAAACAAACATGACAAAACCATAATCTCACCCACAGAAGAACCTACCTTTTTGACTGTCTGCCTCCTTGTCTCCACGCCTTGCCTTTTTCCTCCCACTCTTATCTTTGAATCCATCGGAATCCTCCTTCCTTCTCTTACCACCATGATCAAGCCGGTTCCTCTCCTTCTTCGAGACAACCTTGCATGAACACACCGGCCAAAACCCTGCTCTTCTTACCTTTCCAATCACCCATCTCCTTCTGGCGCTCCAAACCTAGCAGCGGCGTACAAGAAACAGCCTCCTTAGACAGAGAAAACAAGACGCCGGCCCCTTTGTCCACCGGATTCTCACTCTCCTCCCAACAAGGGAACTCCCGGTACTGGAAATTGAACTTCTTCGGCACACATCCGGCGCACTTCCACAACTCTGATGTGAACACCGACGACGGTCCCTGTAACAGCACGGGGTCCCCGCCGGGTACACCCTGCACATGCACCCGCTCCTCCATCGGCCTCTCCGTCCACAGGACGGAACGGCCGCCACCGCAACGGATACACCGGCGGAGGCGGCTCCATCCGCACCGTCTTCGTCGGTAACTCTGCCAACAACTGCGCCACTTCCGTCTCCTCATTGTTCTCATTCCCACCATCAACACCACCGGCACCGCCGCCGCCGCCGCGCAATTTCTTGGCCTTGCACTTGTCACAAGCAAACGAGGTCTCCCCCTTCACGTACCTCGAGCACCTGGTGTGCACCCAAACCCCACACTCGTCGCAATCCACCATCTCCTCCCCATCGTCGAACGTCACCCCACAGACGCAATCCACCGTCCAAGACCCGTCGCCCCAGTCGTCCATGGGCTCCAAGCTCTGCAACCGGTGCGATCGACCCTTCATGTCCGCCCCCAACCTCAACCCCCAACCATCTAAACCCTAGTTCTCGATTCTCTCGGCGATCTTCGCCCAATGCCCACCGTTTCGCCTCAAACAAATCCCAAATTCCGCCGGGAAAAAGCAGGAAAGAGATCCAAAAAGCGGAGGAGGTTACCTGGAACGGGAGTCGCCCCTGCCGGCGGCGAAGAGGAAAGTAGGGACCTTTGCGGCGTCAGTGGAGAAGCGGAGGGGAAGGCGGGGGTGGGGGACGAGGACGCGAAGAGGGAGGAACCGATTTCGAGTTTAATTTGGTGGGCTTGGCGTCCGTGACCGCTTCTGGCTCCCGCGGTATTAGTTGGTGGATCGGCTCGGCGGCTCTACGAGATTGGGCTCCGACTTCCGGGATTTAATATATGCAAATCATAAACCTCTAAATGCAACCGCTCCCACTTTTAAAGTTAATGTGCCTGGGTTGTTGCCATTTTATATATATACACACACGGGGTAGCAGGTAACCTAGGCACTACCAAGGTGTAACACCCCATTTCGGCTCACCCATGAACCGACCCGGATCTACCCTCGGCGTCTCAAGATGGAGATGCAAATGTGAAGTGCATGGATGGGATGCGTGGGTTCTAACGTAGTCCTACATGCATGCCATGATGTGCAAGCAAACCAAAACCATGCAAAAGGCAAGAATTTAAATAAAAATTCATTAATTTTTACAAAAAAACAGACAGAATCTCCCCTAAAAGTGCAATAGGGGCCAACCTGTCCACAACAAGGGTATATAATATTTTATCAAAATACGACAAAACATAACAATCTACTGCGACATTCCATCGTTATCTCATTTGTTTTCATCTGAGCCGAGGCTGAACTCAAGGCTCCCTAATCATTCACATCTACCCGTTCATTTCATAACAAGCAATTCATCCAATTAAACACGTCAAAATTATCATTCACATAGCATTAACACAACATCATTATACGTTACACGCGGCAGGTACATGTGTGCGCGGTTCTGTGCTGCTCCTCCGCAATCCCGACAGCTTTCATCGCTCGCATTCCTCACCTACATATATATAGAAAAACCGTCAGTAACGAGTGTTACCGGCCCGGAAAATAACTAATATCAATCTGGCACAGGAGAGCAAACTCTCCTGTTGAATGAAAACCATATACTTCCTCAAGAACTCTCATCAGGGCACATACGGGAGCCGTCGCCCTCGGGTCGACAGCGTCCCCCTATCTTTCACATTCTCATACCTCGGCCATTTCTCTATCGCTTCTCGCATCAAATCTCATTCCTTTCCGCCCTCTGCACCTTCCATATTACTCCTGGCCTTGAGCACGAAGGCCGAGTACTCTCAGGCAGTCGCCTTCAGTACCCTTTGAAACCACAAGTCTAGACATGCGCTGCAATGCAGTACCCGTGAACCTCCACACTTCTCCGGGTTTGAGGAACTCAAAGGTGGAGTTGTCAGGATCCCTCGGGAATGAAACGGCCCGCACACCATTCCAGAGCCCACTATCGACTCACACGTGCCCGCTCGCGTAGCACGGTAGTCGGATTTCCCTCATTCAATCTCTCACTGAAAACGCGAAAACTATACATATATATAGGTCTGGGTTGGGATTTATACAATAGGCCCGAAGGCAACGTGAGCTGGATCTGAAGTTCGAAAACAAACTCGAGGGATCTCATCCTCGAGGGTTATTAATCCGAAAAATTGTTGGCTAAATGGCCCGAGTTAAGTGGGATCCGATAAAACGCCACTTAACTCGTCCTGCACATGATAAATCAAATACACAATAGAATAGCGTAAAAATAGAGAACGAGTCCTAAACGGACCTGGTAGAAGCTCCAAACGGGTCCACGCGCCTAGGCGGCGAGCTCCTACACCGTACCTACACAATCAAGCTAAAAACTAACGCCCGCATGATGAATCACACATCCTATAGCATGCACACACAATCAACACAATCACGCATCAATCAACACACATCAACCTATATCAATTCTAGCAAGTCTACTTAGGCTAGTTTGCATTAGATCATGATCATTACCTAGTTACCCTAATTAGTTTCTTAGCCTCCATTTTTAACACCACTCAATCAAACAAATTTCATATTTCTATTCTTAATCAAACCTACATTAAATATATATATATATTTATAACACACACACAAATCCTGGCATGCAATTCTAATAATCAATATTTTTAAATAATTAAATTAAAATAAATTATACCTCGCGTCGTCGAAAATCGGCGACGGCTAGGGTTTCCGTTTCGTGGCTCGAAACTCGAATTCGACACCTAGCGGCGTCCGAAGTCCGATCAGATTGGACCGGGTGCGTTCGGCGGATGATCCGGCGAATTTCCCACGAATCCAATTTTCCGGCGGTTCCGGCGGTTTTCCGGCGAGTGTCGGCGGTTTTCCGGCGGATTCCGGCAATGATTCGGGACGGGGCAATCAGGGGTCTATCGGCACCAGCTCGACAAGCTTGGTCCAATGGTGGTGTCAAACAAAGCAGCCGGGGCGGCGATGGCCGTCGGCGGCGGCATCGAAAATGGGTGGCGGCGGCGGCGTGCTCCGATCGGGGCTGCGGCCGACCTCGACGGCGGTCGGGATGATGGGGGAAACGTCGGCGACGGCGAGAGGGTGGTCGTCGGGGTCACAGCGGCGGCGGAGCGGCCCGGACGGCGGCGAATCGACGAGGGAGCGCGTCGTGGCTTGTGGGGCGATTCCGGCGTCGTGGCGGCGAGACGGTGGCCGGGGTGGGTCATGGCGGCACGGCAACTGCACGGCGAGGCGGGGCGGCGTTGATCGGTGGCTATACGACGTCGGCGGCGACGGCGACAAGCACGAGGGGCGGCGGCGGCTAGGATTTGGAAGGGGGAAGTGTCGGGAATGGAGAAATACGTCAGTGGCAGTTTCGTAATTAAGTATTGACTCGATTCCTACTCGAGTCAAAATAATAACTAGTTCGTAATAAATTCTAAAAAAATCTAGAAAAATATGGAAAAATTCCATAAAATAAAACAAACACAACAACATCCAAATGGCATGCTCTATAACTAATAACTCACCCGAATATAATCCAACGCGCCCTAATGCGTCATTCGGCCTAAAACTATTTCTACGATCAAACATATAAAAAGAAAAAAATACTGCATACTTTCGTATATTCTGATAACTCATATTTCACCATCTTCTCGACGTTATCATCATATATTCAGGTACACCTGACTCTCATCGCTCATAACTCACGGCTAGCCTCGACTCAACACGCGGTTCATGAAATTGACTCGACTCGAACCAACGGTCGAACCGACTGGTTCGATAACGTAAAACCCTGACTCGAGTCACGGGTTTTACACAAGGAATTTAAAATAAATTCTAATTATAATAGAAAAATATTAAAGGATTTAAAATAAATATTAATTATAATAAATTTTTATCAATAAAAAATAAAAAAAGATAATATTATAAAATAATTAGATGACACATAATAAAAAAATCCTAATTATAATAGAAAAATATTAAAAAATTCAAAATAAATCTTAATTACAATAAAAAAAATAATTTTTTTACTAATAAAAAATAAAGAATAATATTATAAAATAATTACATAATATGTGACAACATACGTGGCAAAATATATCCTACTTACAATAGAATAAAAAAATATTAAATAATTTGAAACAAATCTTCATTATAATAGAAAAGTAAAATTTTTATTAATATAAATAAAGGGTAGTATTATAAAATAATTAGAGAATACTAATAGAAAATAAAGAGTAATATTGTTAATAATTAGATATTAAATGATTATTACATGTGAAAAAAACAAATCTTAATTACGAAAAATAAGT
>JAURVB010015182.1:0-15352 GCA_033002965.1 Piper betle
CTCATATATTCTGATAACTCATTCTGTTCTGCTGTGTTCCCGACGTTATCATCATATACTTGGGCACGCATGACCCTCATAGCTCATACCACGCGACCGACGTCGGCTCGGTACACGATGATCCTGAAACTGACTCAACTCGAAAAAATAACGGTCGACCCGACCGGTTCTAAATATAAAACCCTAACTCGAATCGTGGGTTTTACACGTGCAGTCGGTTTCTCCATCTCTCGTCTCACTGAAAACTCGATAAAACTATATATATAGGCCTGGGAAGGGATTCATATAATAGGCCCGAAGGCAACTTGTGGTGGATCTTGTTTTCGAAATCATCCTCGAGGGATCTCATCCTCGAGGGGTTATTAATCCGGAAATATTCGATTAAATGGCCCGAGTTAAGTGGGATCCAATAAAACGCCACTTAACCCGCCCTGCAATAATAAAATAAACATACAATGGAAGAGCGTAAAACAAGACGAGTCCTAAACGGACCTGGTAGAAGCTCCAAGCGTGTCGTCGCGCCTAGGCGGCGAGCTCCTACTTCGTACCTACACATCAAAACTAAATACTAACGCCCGCTAACTAAATGATGCATCAAAATCAATGAATACCACACACGACATAATAAATATCCATCATAGTCAAATAATCCTGAAGGAGAATAATCCTAACTCAAACTATTTATACTATATTTTATTCTGTTTTTTTCTAAATTACATCATGATCACTTATCATGCTCCAACTCATTCGATCTCATTAGCTCACTTACTATTCATTTACAATCCCTCAAATCATACAATCATTACTTCATCAGTAATTAGGCATTATCATGATAAATAATAAGTCCATGCTACCATGCTATGCTAATAATCATCAATTTAAATAATCAAATCGGAGGTAATTATACCTCACGTCGTCGGCAATCGGCGACGGCTAGGGTTCCGTCGCGCGTCTCGGAGCTCAAATTCGGCGCTCATCGGCGTCCGAAGCTCGATCTGGCTCCACTGGGTGAGCCCCGCGGAAGATCCGGTGAATTCCGGCGAATTCCAGAAATTCCGATTTTCCGGCGGTTTTCCGGCAGCTACTGGCGGTTTTCCGGCGACTTCCGGTGGTTTTCCGGCGACAATCGCCGGCAACGTCTACTGATCGGAAAGGGGTCGTGTTGGGTACCCTCGGAACCGGCTCGGCGAGCCCGACTCATCTACGAGGTCGACGCGGCCAACGGAGGTGGTAGCTCGCCGGAAAATGGGTAAAACAGAGCGGCGGCGCGATGGGTGGCTAGATCCGGCCGGCCAGGGCGGCGATGGCCTCCGTGCTGGTCGGGGAACGTCGCTGGAGGCCTGAGGGTGCTGAGGCGACCGACCGATCGCGGTGGCGCTGGTCGCCGGCGGCGGAATCGGCGACGGAGGCGCAACACGGGCGCGGCGTCGCGGTGTGGCTTCCTCGCGTCGCGGCGGCCCGACGTCGCCGGACTTGGTCGGGGCGGCACGGCGAGGCTGTCGTCGGGCTAGACGGCGACCATCGACGGCCGGGCGGCGGCGGCAGCGACGGCGGCGGCGACGCGCAGTGGCGGCGCGTCGAGGTAAGGGTTTGGGGAAGAAAGCAATGCGCGGGGTGTGTGTGGTGGCAAAGTCGTAAATATTACTTGACTCGTCTCCGACTCGAGTCAAAATAATATTTAAGTCATAAAAAAATTCCAAAAAATTATGGGAAAAATCCCATAAAATCAAACAACACAAAAAAAATCATAATGATATGCTCTAGAACTATCAACCCACCAAAAATGCCCGTAACGCGTCCTAACGCGGTAAACGGCCTAAAACTAATTCTACGATCCACTATATATAAAAATAAAAAAAATCACTAGCATACTCTTATATATTCTGATAACTCATTCTGTTCTGCTGTGTTCATGACGTTATCATCATATACTTGGGTACGCATGACCCTCATAGCTCATACACGCGACCGGCGTCGGCTCGGTACACGTGTCCTGAAACTGACTCAACTCGAAAAAATAACGGTCGACCCGACCGGTTCTGAATATAAAACCCTAACTCGAATCGTGGGTTTTACACTAAGTGTCGTGGCACTACGTCATATGCTTGGCTTCTTCTCTACTCAATTTCGCAGCACTGCACTCGTAGTATTTAACTGCCGTGGCACTGGCACTAGGTTTTCAATTCCAAATTTTGCTATCTTTTTTGTTTTAAGTATGATTTTTATCAAACAAAAACAAGATTTTTATACTATCAAAACATGTAATCATGGGTTATAACAACTTTTTAATCTAGTTTGAATTAACCTTATTTTTCGTGATGTTAATTTTGAGAAAGACATTTTTATTGAAAGTACACTATTAGCAAACATGTTATATCTTGTTTAATCAACCTAAATAATTGATATTACTTGAAAAACTTATTTACAACATGTTTAAACATAGTTTAACATATCATACATCAATTTCATGAATTGTATACTTATATAGAAATATAGAGCATACATGAAATCATGCAAGCAATATGGAAAATATATAAAACAACATGAGATATGAACATGATACATGAATATATCCAAATTACATATTTTTAATTGTAATTATTAACTTCTTCTTTGGTTAAGAAACTAAATCACTGCACCAAACCCTACTCCATGCAAATCCCTATAAGAGAAAGATGGTAGAGAGAGAACTAGGAGAGAGAGACGCACAAGTGGGAGAGGAGAGACGGCTAGGGTACAAAATAGGAAAGATGGACCACCTTGATGCCTTATATACTTCTCATCTTTCCTACTTGTCCTACACGTCCTCCAACTAATTTTAAAATGCAAAACTACTCCTAGACCCCTACGCAGGCCATAAACGGGTAGACTACTCCATTTCCATTGACTATAATTAACTCATGAGCCTAATTATGATCTTTGGATACCAAAACATGATTGGCTTCATTTAAATTCTCTCATAGGTGTAAAATAAATGTTTAGCCTCTTGAATAACTTAAAACATGACGGACATCTTGTAGGTGATATAGAATTAGTTCACATGTGACCGTATCCAACTTGTTCACCATATTCTTAATCACTGTCTTATTATTTATTCCATGAATTTAATTTGACTAATTATTCACAACCGTGAATAGCTGTTAGGAAAATAATCAACATGATTAAACTCAACATAGTCAACCACTTAGCTTGAAGAATTATAAATATATTAATATTACTCTTAGCTAAATATACAAATAAAAATTTTATTTGGATGAAAAATAAAGAGTATACTATTGATATCTACTTCTCCAGAGAAGAAAATAAGGACTAAGTAATAATGGTAAATGTACCAATTATTACACTCACGCATCCCAACAAAAGACAAAGCACAAAGAGAGAGGGAAGGGAGAGATGGGCGACCAAGTAGAGAGGGAGATGGGCGCTTAGGGATTGCAGTAGTAGAGAGAAGGTCGACCACTTAGCCTTATATACCTTCCATACTTTCTACTTATCTTAGAATGACCTAAACTAACCTTAGACCCACTAAACGAATCCTAAATATAAACAAATTTATACATAACCATTAACTGAAATACACTCACGAGTCCAATTAGGATCTTTGGCTGCCCAAACATGATTAGTTTCACTTAAATTAACACAAACATATAAAATAAGTGTTTAACCTTTTGAATAACTTGAAAACATGATGAACATCTTCTAGGTAATATAGAGTTAGTTTATATGTGATCGTATCCAACTTGTTCACCGTAGCTTAATCCTACTCCAATTCTTTATTCTATGAAATTTAACTTCACCAATAATTCCCAATCATGATAAAATGTTGGAGAAATAATTAACATGACTAAATTTAATATAATCAACCACATAACTTGAAAAGTTTTAAGTTATTAGTCTTAACTAAAAATACAAAGAAAAAATTATGGGCTAAAAATAAAGATTCTACTACTCATTTTTACTTCTCAAAAGAAGAAAATAAGGACTAACTAATAATCATAAAAATATTAATTATTACAACTAGGATTTACATGTAAGTCATATGAGTAATTAACTCATTCATGTTTTCATGTTGTATGTTAATTGTGTTAATCTACTAGGGTTTACAAGTAAGTCATATGAGTAGCATTAATTAGTTAATTAGTTTACTCGTTACATGATATTTTCAGCTAATTATGTACAAGTACATGTTCTAAGTTATTTCAATTATTCTCAGATATTTTTTTGTTATATTCATGTTGAGTGATAGCAAGTATGATTGATGTTTTACTTAATTTTTTTACTTGTTTAATTGATAGCAACTTAGTCTTATATTTATATTACTTGTTTACTATATATATATATATATATATATATAGTGATTCAGCATTCTTATCACTACTCACCAGACTAGTTTGCTTATTTGCATGTAGTAGAGGCCTTGGAACGAAGAGACAAAGAACTCAATTTTTAGGACTTAGTTTATTTTCTTGTTTTTTTTAGTATAACAGTATTAAGGGACCTTTTACTGAGTAGGTACTCTAACATATATATTTATATTTAGACATATGGATATGTGTTTGGTTATATACGATAACATAATAAAAATGATCAGTATATTAGTTTAATTTTTGCAATTTGTCTGCTTACTTATTAATAATCTATAGCTTAGTTTAATTTCCACAATTTGTATGCTTACTTATTTAAGTATTTCTAGTAAATCATGTTCAAGTATAATAAGTAATGACCTTGATTTACTAAGTGTCCGGTATATATTTTGGTCGTTACAATTTCTACTTCTTCTCTTTGTCTATTGCGTTTGGTTTAGTACGTTAGCGTAGTCCGGTTTAGTTTGGATTTTGTTGCAGGGTAAATGACCTTGTTTGTCAGAGTCATAGGTTTGGGTTGTCTTGAGAGATTGGTTACGCCATAGATCATGGTTGACCTTATATTTCACCAGCACATATACGATCCCTACCTTGAGCCAAGGATTTAACAGTTGCAGGATAGGTTAGAGAACCTTGACAGGTACCAGGCTAGGTGTTGTTTTGCAAGTGGTAATGAAGGATCTCATTAGAAGATTGATGCCTTGGTTGAGAGCAACTACTACAGGTGAGAGCTCAACTAATTGTGCTATTGAGATGGCCATTGTACCATTGCATGTTTATCTTGATTTGGATAATAAAACCTGAGCCTTCGGCCATTCTTTTCGTATCAGTGTTTGGCCGATCATATGCTATGAGTATGCATGTTTTGGTGTGTGGCCCAAGGAATTGGTTGCAACTGTGGTTGGATACGTCTGGTTGAGCACCAAATGCCAGTATGGTATGCATTAGCTTTTTGGCCGTTGTATTTGGTTGTAGTTGGTAGCTTAGGACCGTGTTTTCAGAGTCTCGCATTTAGCTTAGGGTTCGTAGTTGCATGGCATTCCAGGTTGCTACGTTTCAGTGTTTTCACGTGCTATGTTTTTATACATTTTCGGCACTCAGCGCCCACGTGTTTTCGCTTACTAGAACCACGAAAATGCATGTTTTGGCTAACACGTGGGATGGGTTGCAGTGTTCATGTATGGTTCACGTGGGTTCGGCCCTGATCAGGTGCTCGGAGTGCTTACAAACCAGGCGCGGCACTTAGGGCAGGTTGGGTTTTCTACGTAAACGCTTGCTCACTCCTCTTTTCCCCCTTCTTCCTCCCTCAGGTGGCCACTCCTTTTCTCCGGTCTCCAATTTCCCTCTTATTCTTCTAGCCCTCCGCTCCTTTCCACCTTCCTCCCCACTCAGTCTTTCAATGCTAATTTTAGCATTGCTTAATGTTTGATCAACTATGTTCACATATTGTAATTACTTGGCTCGAAATATAACATAATTGACCAGGTCATATATTCAAAAATCGTTAATTACAGCTGAAGATATATAATATATTTTCTCTAATAAATAAGATCTTACCTTAATAAATATTAAATAGAGGGCTAAGTTAAGGGATTTTATTATCTTCCTACCTTAAAAAATTTTATTCTTAAATTTCTTATATTTGGCCTCGTCATTAGCCTCAACTCATGTCCTTCTTTGACCTCGTGAATAATAGCCTCACCAATATTCTTTTTTAGCTGACTATCTAATACAGAAGTAGGTTAACTTTGATACTATTTGTAATGACTCGACCTAAACTGTAAATTAATAATATCTTTAAGTTATCTTTTTAAAAGTAGTTATTTGAAATTAAAAATTTATATTTTATTTCTACTTATAAAAAAGATTTAACCTGTATAAGTATTAAACGTAAGGCTAAAGTGATGGATCTCACAAATACACTGGACGGAATAGTAATGGTGCCAAATTCTTAGTAGTGATCATTTTACATTCCCTTCTCATGAATTGTTGTATTCATGAAAAAAGCCAATTTTTTCCTACAAAATAAGAACTTAATTCTTCCTAGGAACTTAGAATGGTTATATCGAGCTTCTCTGCAGAGGAGCAAAGTCATCCTCCTCATCCTATTGAAAGACGAATTGACACCAAAAATCACTTTCCTAAATTACGAAGCTCCTTTTAGAGGCCCAAGAACTACCTCTCCGCATTACAAAGGCTGGTCAAAAGTCAAAAGTCAAAAGCCAAAAGCACCTAAAAAGATGGCCAACAAGCTAGCTAGTCAACAACTCTAAGTTGATCCCTAAGCCATTTTACCTAATTCGTCGCCATTTCACGTTTACAGCTTTTTCTCTGTATGGTGGCAAAGGCTCAATCAAACAATTAACATCAATCCCCATATAATATTCTCCCATTCCCATTTAATATTACCAAGATGGAGTCATTACTGATCTAATCTTATGAGTCCTTCGTGTTTTATTATTTTCGTGTTTGTCTTCAAGCTCTCATGGTTATACAAGTATTTAAGATATTGCTTAAATACTGGATACTTTATTTATTTATTTTTCTTTTATAGGATTTGAAAACCGAGGCTTTTGTTTCAAACATATATAAAACAAGATAATGCTAGGTTAATTTGGATCCAAGAAGCCTTTGTGATGGATCCATTAATATTATATTAGTCATTGGCATCTCCTTTCACTTCTAATATGTACGGAACAAATCCAATAGGTAATCTGTTAATATATATTAGTGTCTACTACCACAACCAAATTGCTTCAAACTTTAGGAATCAATCAACTCTCTTAACATAAGCCAATCACTATTAATCGCCTAATTTGAGCTGGATCATTGCTATTTGCTAATAATATTCTATGCCTGCAACGTAACAGTAATCGCATTGTATATTCGGACCTCTTCATTTATCATACTTATCAAGGCATTAGGCATTAGGGTCCTAGGTTTTTCCTCTCAACACACTAATCATAGTAGGCAGGGCATATATGATCTACATATCTAGGACCAAACACAGTTGAAAATCTTTTCTCCTGTTTTGCTTAAAGATGCTCTAGTATTTAACATAGATATTGGCAGATCTAAGAGGTTGGTACAGCATAATAAACCACTTTTTTAAGTTGCATTGAAGATTGCAATTGATTTCGGATCTATTGATTTGAAGCTCCAACATCCATCCTCTCGATCTAGGGGTGGGGAAGAGGGACGAGATCTCCTTTACTGAGCTTGGGGTAGCGATCCATTATAAAGAAAATAGGCTTTTTGAGCCTTGTGCTCCTTCCTCACGTGTACCCTTCACGGAAAGCAAGCCTACAAATTCTTTGTTTTCTATTAAGAATATAGTTTCTGGACGTGGAGCTCAGTAATGCTTTTGAGCTTAGGCCGACAAGCTGGCTTTCAAGTCTAACGAATCAGGAAGCATCCTGTTAACATCATGTCCGGCTCATGGTGGCTAATTAATGGACTGAGTTGAGGAAATATTCTTTCTGTGCTTATCTTCAATCACTTGTACAGCTTAACATCCCATTAACAAATCCAAAAAATTTCAAGACATAAAATGCCAAGGATCACAGAAAGGTTGTGGGAATTTTATAATACCTTAAGACAAGTTGCAAGCAAACTGCTCCAGCATTCATGGCTTGAGTGTATATAAATAGGCCTCTCAAACGTACAATATCAAGCTCTTCATCCTCCACCCAGCTCTCTTTTCCTTTTTTCATCACATATATATAGAGTGCTACTAGAAGTTTTAGCACAGAATAATACAGGAATTATGTTTGGATTATTAGTCCTTGCTGCTGGTGTCGTCACATGGATAATCCTCTGGGTTAATAGGTGGAGGAACCCCAAGTGCAATATTGGCAAGCTTCCTCCGGGATCAATGGGTTTGCCTCTTCTTGGAGAGACCCATCACTTCTTCTCCCCCAATAAGTCATCAGATGTGCCTCCATTCGTAAAGGAGAGAATAAAAAGGTAGATGTGACATGGCCATGTTTCACGATTGTCAATTAATAGATTGTAAGATCAAGTTCTTTATTTTTTTCAAAGTGCATATGGTCAAGTGCTTATGTAGATAATTTATGTATATTTCAGATACGGTCCGGTATTCAAAACAAGCTTGGTGGGTCGGCCAGTGGTGGTATCAACTGATCCGGAATTCAACCATTTTGTCTTCCAAGAAGAAGGCAAACTATTCCAGAGCTGGTACCCAGACACATTCACAGAGATCTTTGGCCGTCAGAATGTGGGATCCCTGCATGGCTTTATGTACAAGTATCTCAAGAACATGGTGTTAAGTCTCTTTGGGCCAGAGAACTTGAAGGGCAAGTTGCTTCCCCAAGTTGAGGAAGCGGCAATGAGGAGTCTGAATTGTTGGTCAAGACAAGAAAGCGTTGAGCTAAAGGAAGCAATAGCGACAGTATGATCAAACTTGAACTGAAAATAATTTCCTTTGTACTTCTTTCAAATGGATTAACATGATCATGAATTATTATAATTATTTACTTTTTTACAGATGATATTTAACCTTACAGCCAAGAAGTTGATCAGCTATGATGCATCAAGTTCTTCAGATGATTTACGGGACAACTTTGCTGCTTTCATGCGGGGTCTTATCTCTTTTCCGATTGAGTTACCTGGCACTGCTTACTACACATGTCTTGAGGTGCCCATTTTAAAACATCTTCCTCACTATTTTCTTACCACCTCACCAGCTCAAATCAATGAGGTAATTAACTGTGGCTACGCTACCAATTTCCATCTTCTTTCAGGGCAGAAAAAAGGCTATGAAGATGTTAAAGTCAATGTTGGCCGAAAGAAAAGCAGCACCTGAAAAAAGGCATGGAGATTTCTTCGACTACGTTGTAGACGAGCTGAAGAAGGACAGGACAATGTTGACTGAAGCAATTGCTCTTGATTTGATGTTCGTTCTCATTTTTGCTAGCTATGAGACTACCTCCTTGGCTAGCACACTGGCAATCAGGTTTCTTACCGACCACCCTCTCGTGCTGGGAAAATTAACAGTAAGTTCGTGTATACTCAACTGGAGAGAATTTAAAGTTCATGCTTTTCATGCACATTTTATAAGTTTCTTTGTCTCGTCAGGAAGAGCATGAGGCAATTCTGAGAAGGAGAGAGAACCCAGGATCAGGGATTACATGGAAAGAGTACAAATCAATGACCTTTACGGCTAAGGTATGGGCTACGATCAAGTTGTTTCTTAAAGAACAACTTGTCAGTTTTTGCACCATAGGTCATCGTATTAAAATGGTCATCATATTAAAATAACTATTTGGGACTTTGGGTGCAGGTCATCAATGAAACTGTAAGGCTGGCAAACATAGTTCCAGGTATATTTAGAAAAGCTCTCAAAGATATCCAGATGAAGGGTATGGTAACAAAACCTTTCCATCATAAGCGCCAAGCTTTTATTTATGTTCACAGCCGACATGAAAGGTCTTATCTACTATTCCTTTGAGCAGATTATACAATTCCCCAAGGCTGGGCTGTTATGGTTTGTCCTCCAGCTGTCCATTTGAATCCAAAAATATATGAAAACCCTCTTGCTTTCAATCCATGGAGATGGCAGGTTAGTGGATTCATATATTAACATAAAAACATTGAATGGGCAGTTACACTGAGAAAGAGGACTAGTATTGTTCTTTATGGGCTTACCTTATATAAGCTCCAATTGTCAGGACATGGAATTACGTGGGGCATCCAAGCATTTCATGGCATTCGGTGGCGGCATGAGGTTCTGTGTTGGGACAGAGTACACCAAGCTGCAAATGTCAGTGTTCTTACACTGCTTGGTCACAAAATACAGGTAAATAAAATTTACAGAAAGTAACAGCTCAATGTATAAATTTAGAAGCACAAACAAATAGGAATTAATAGTGTACGTGCGATTCCCCAGGTGGACAGCAATTAGGGAGGAAGCATAGTGCGCACTCCTGGTTTAACTTTTCCAGATGGTTTCCACGTTCAACTACGACATAGGCATCAATAGCCCCAACTTTTCGGATGCTCCTGGCCATATCCCTTCTCAATACAACTACATGCGGACAAAATTGCAACTCAAATCGTATACAAAGTTCTTGACTAGAAACGAGAGTCCTAGTTTTACACTTGAAATTGTGATTCAGTAAAACGAAGAACTTCAGTTTTTCAAATCTTACCTATTTGAGTTCTGTAAAGAGAAAAGTCAACTGAGATTGCTTAAGATCAGAACTAATATAAAGTTATCCAGCTTAGTGTATCATCTGATTTATAGCAGATAAACCCATGGGTGCGACTTGATATATGGTATATTTCCCTTCAAATTTTAATTCATGCCCAGGTTTTAATTTCAAATTTTTACAAAATTTAATATTTTTTTGTAAAAACATTGTATTTCGCAGGTAATTAATCAATTATTGGTCAAGAAAATATTTTCAATTATTAAAAAAATATTTCATTAATAATTTTTGACCAAATATATATCGTACTAGTTATAAATTGGATTTGATAGTCCATAAAATATTTTAAACTTTGTCCAAACTTTGTTTCATTCAATAAATGACCCGAAAACTATAAAAATTTGTTTAGGAAGTACTTCCACTGTACCAGCTCATCTTTATGAGTAGTAAAATTACTTCTAATGTAACAACCACCGAAAAAACTCAAAAATTGTTAAGCATCTCACATCCTACAACTACAAAGAATATGATTTTGTTTAAAAGTTTTACATATATATATATATATCAGGTGGTACTAAATGTCGTAAAGCCGATAAAATAGTGAGAAGTCAGTTCTAGTTAACAGAAGGGTAGATTAATTATTATATGATAAATTAAATGTATAACTGATTAATCTCTTGCAGAGAATAGAATTGATATATATATATATATATATATAGTGCTACCTTCCAAACCAATAGTGTCGGTCACAATCATTACATTGGAAAGAGCCAATTATGTACTACTTATCTTCCCTCATTTTTTTCTCTTCCAAAAAAACACACCATCTTTCACTATAAAATAAATGCATGAATTTGTGGCATAATGTATCTATTTATAAAAACACGAATTCCTACTTCAAGTCCTAATTGAAATAAAACTCTATATCAAATACTTATCTGCATAAGATATGTAATTATCTAGGAGATTAATTACTAGACCAATAAACTTTGTAGGGCCTGCAACATTTGAACGGTTCTACCTAATTATAATATGCCAACAAGTTTTTATAAAAGCTATCCCCCTTTCAGTGCAATAAAGCTTACCTGTCTTATTCCATTCTTCAGAACAGTGTCACTACATTCGTTTAACTTATCAACCTAATAATTCAATGTGTATGATTGCTGAGAAAGTATCAGCAATGTACTTTGTAATGCACTCATCAAGCATGTGAAATTTCATCTAACAGAGATTAAAAAGACAAACGGTGTCCTTAAGTAATAGAGCTAATTATCTCTGCTGCCAATTGACAACTGGCAAACAATATGTAAATATCATATGCAGTTGCTGGTTTACACTTTTTTTAATATCTGAAAATAGAAAAGAAACACAACATAGCTAAAAAAATATGAATATAAGAATCATTCTTGGTGATAGGTTCATTAATATCCCCAATTCCAATTATTGGGTTATAGAGAAGAAATTTTTTTATTGTAATAGAAAGATAAAGTTCATTAATAAAACAACATACAACTCGTATGGAAGAGAAATTAGGGGCAAGAGTAAAATGGTTGCGGGTTTTTTGCATCTACGGTTATTTGTAATTGGATGGATTCGGTTGGCTCCAACTGATCAATTTGAGATGTCAAAATCACTCGCACCCATTGTGTGATAAAGAAATGTATTAAAATAAATATTTTATTTGTTTATTTACTTAGGATAATTAGGTAAATTTGAAATCCACTTAGGGACTTCACCACACGTTCACATTTTATAACCACACGCACAATTAAATATTATTGTCTTGATTATTTAATTAATTAATTACTTGGTGTAAAACCTCGACTTTGGTTCACTTTAAAACCAAATTAAAAATATTGTGATCAAGTCGAATAAAGTTTAAAATTGTCGCTCGGTATGATTCGATCGATAAAACAGATCGAAATAATCTTCTTCGTGCTATGAAAATAGAATACATTATTAAATACATGTCAAAATACATCGAACATAAATAAAAGTAATAAAGTAAATAACTACGCTTAGCACAAATGTGATATCGTTTATCTGTCGTCCTACCAAAGTCGACTTAAGATTGTAAAACCTTCATATATTATATGAAAAATGTCAATAATGAATATTATTAGTCTGAAAAATAACTAATACAAACTGGCAAATGAATATTTAATTACCCACGAAACATACTTAAACAATTGTCGGGCTCGCATGCGCAACTCATAATCATATTCATACGTACAATGCTTACGCCCTCACATCTTTCATATCACCCGCCACGGTACTTGAGTGGGAAAAAGAAAAATTAAGTTAGTGCCATAAATTTAGGAAATATGTTGAATTGCCGCTAGGTGCGATGACGTTGACGATGGCAATCACAACCCTGTGGTGGTCATGGGTGGTCTCAAAATGAATATCTCGTCAAATAGAACCTCTGTGGGTGGTTGGATTGGTCGGGGGTGGTTCGCTGGCACTGGAAAATGGCTCAAACGGTGGTGGCAATGGAGGAAACGGGCATGAAAAACTCCGTCACCGCTGGCGACTACAGCGACGTCGGTGGCGGTGAGGGGTATGAATAGGAAGCCGGCCTTGACGCGGTCACAGGGGTGCCGGTGTGGTGGCCAGGGAGGTCCAGAGACTAGCGGGCGGCGAGCCGAAGTGGCGGCGGTGTTAACAAAGTGAAATCGTGGAAGATCTTAGAAATAATATGGTGAAGCAAGGGCTAGCGTGGGCTGCTCAGATGTTGCTATGTGGCACGATCTGAATGTCTAATAACTCGTGGTCTAGTGGAACCCACCTATGGGTATATACTATATACATACGGACGAAAAGCTAGAATCAAGACCGTTCGAACTCGAAACTGACTCGAGTCCAAAAATTGACTCTATATCTAAGAAATCGAGGCAAGAAGGGTAAATGGGCCTCGAAACCCTAAACGCAATCGAGATGGGTCCATGGGGCACAATCCGATGGTCCAAAATCCCTGTGATGCAATGAGATACCCTAAAAATCCCAAAATGATACTAAACCCTGCAACGGCCTAGATCTAGGCCTACAATCTTGGCTAACATATAAAAATAAATCTGTATACCTCAGTATACATTGATAACTCATGATCTTATCATCTGCATATCGGGCATACTCAGCCACTATTACATGTTCATACGGCCATTTGGGCCCATACTCATAATCTAAAAACTAGTTTGGCTCGAGCTCGCTCGAATCGACTTGAGATTACCCAAACTAGACAAAACTAAAATTGGGTAAAACCCTAAGCTCCGATTTTGGTTCACTTAAGAACCGAATCAGAAATGTTGCCATCGAGTCAAGTTATGTTTAAAATTGTCACTCAGTATGACTCGATCAATAAAATAGAACGAAATAACTTTCTTCATGCTATGAAAATAGAATACATTATAACATCCAAACATGCTCAACAATGTGAATATACATCTAAACTAATGTAAGAGTTCTCGAATTACCAAAAATGGTCGAGAAATGGCTAAAACGGGATGAACCGGACCGAACCAAGTTGAACCAGACAAAACTGAAAGGGCTGAACCAACCCGGGCTAGAAAATGGCCTGGGTTGGCTGGGTGGACCTGAATAGGATGGGTGGACTTGGACATGGGTTGGCGGCTGGCGGACTTAAGCTAGCTAGGTGGACATGGCAAAAACGTGGGCGGCGGATGCGATCATGGGCAAACTGGCTGGACGGGGCGACCGTTGCCTATCATCGGAAAACGTCTATGGCAGAGTGGCTAGGGTCTCCGCTGATCAAGATTGACAGCCCATGTGATGAGGAAAAGGATGGTAGTGGTGGTTGGTGGAGGCCGGCCGGTGGCAGGCCGGAAATTGGCTGGAAAGGCGTGGAATTGCCGCCGGTATGGCGACATCGACTGCTGCGATTGCTGCCCGGGTGGTGGTCGTGGGTGGTCTCAAAATGAAGATCTCATCGAATAGAAGCTGAGTAGGTGGTTGGATCGGTCGGGGGTGGCCCACCAGCGCCTGAAAATGGCTCAAACATTGGCAGCGACGGCAAAAACCTGCAAGAAAATCTCTGTTGCCGCCAGTGGCAGTGAGGTGTACGAATAGGAAGCTGGCCGCGACGTGGTCATGGGGGTGCCGGTGCGGTGGCCGGATGTTACAGCCCTGATTCATGAACGTTATCGGGAACTAAGGTTTGGGTGTTGTTCGTAGGTTTCCTGCGTCCATGAGGGGGTAGCAGTAACTATCCGAGTGGTGAAACAACATACTGAGGCTAACCCATGTTATAGTTGCAGATACGGACTAAGGTGCACGAGGATGCCGGGTGATCGAGCGTTGCGGGCTAGCATGGCATCGAGTTATGGTAGTGGACGGTGTGTGGTTGGGTTCGAGTCAGGAAACCTCAAGTTGTGGTGTGGTTTGTGATTTGGAGCGCTAGCCGAGTGCTGTGATCGAGCATGAGGGCTAGGCGTCATGAGTGATCGGTATTTGGGTCAGTAGTTAGAAGTTGGGGTGCAACCTGTGTACCGAGCATGACCGATCAGGTTACCGAGTTGTACATGCCGCACAGTGTGCCGAGCAGCCTGGCAGTACCAAGCAAAATAGCGGTATTGTGTTGTGGCAGCCTACCGAGCATTGGCGTGGGCACACGGGTGAGCGCGCGATCGTGCACGCAGACATTTGCGCGAGCGAGTGTGTGTGGGTGTGCGCTCAGGCATGCGCGCGGGCATAGGGGCGCTGGTGCGTGGTGAGAACGTTGCATGGGCACTAGCAGGGCTGCCGGTGCATGAGCACTGGTGCGTGGGTGCTGTGTACGATGGCGAGTGATAGCGAGCGGCA
>JAURVB010015183.1:0-10761 GCA_033002965.1 Piper betle
TAATGCCCCGTAGTTTAGAAACCCTAATTTGACTAAAAGAATTCTTTGAGTCGACTTTGATTTATAATGTTACAAGTCACAATTTATAAATGGATCCAAGCTGATGTGGGAGTGAGGTAATAGATATACTTCAAAAGTCATTGTTATTCTTTATTTTTTTATCCATATCAAAATTAAAGAGATTATATATGTCTTATATTTAGGATTAATTTCATGTGTATCGCTGACTAGATGCTCTTCTCAACGCCAACCTCTTCAGTTACCGTGCCTTGGGACAAGCAATGCAAGATATCCAGCAAATTGGCTGTGAGCATTGGCATAGCATTGACAGATTTTAAGCTTTAGACTTCCATATGGAGTAGTAGTACAATAGGATCTATTTCATAGATTCGGTGGGAAAGGAGGAGAACAAGAAGAATTAGGAATACTTTCATGTTCAATGATAGTAAAGAGTATTCATTTCACATACCTTTTTATGTGGCATATTAAGGGCAATTATATGGATATGGTTTAAAGATAACCGAAGTCTTTGGTTTCGGTATGTTGGGTCGTAATATCACTAGTTGGGGTTAAAGAAGTTACAGGGAACAATAAAATAGATAATTTTTATACGAGGACAAATTAATACAATAGTGTAACTTGCTTTTATAAGGAGGAACTTGATAACTTGTACTTAGAGCACTATGGGAGCTAATAGTGTATTCACTAAGGTAGCGGAGCCCCAATTCGTGAGCCTCATCTCTACATAAAAATTTATGCCAACGACCTATATATAGACTTTGAGAGGCCCACATTCTTCTACATTAATTGAGGCTATCTAGTACAGTCCACCTAAGACATCCACATTCAACGTAACTCCTATACATTTATGGTACATAGGAAGTTCAAGGGTCCTTCAACGTAACACCCCTTATCCAGTTTATTTTCAAACTAGATTAAAAGTGTTTTAATTGAGTCGATCAGTGCTATCTAAATCGATTAATTTATAAGACTTGAACTAAAAACTGATTGAAGCGACCCTCAAGGCAACCCTAAAGCCGTCTCAAGAATGCAAGACATCATCAAAATGCGTAGCCAAACACACAACAGGAAAATGATGAAAGGATATGTGCAACAACATAATAAGAAACCACGTATAATGATATGAGAACACCCCACACATGAAAAACCAAACTATATAGATAGGTAGGGAAATATACTAGGACCTAAAATCTAAGTATCTCATCTAGATACTTGATATCATGTCTGATCTATTGATGCAAAAATTGGTGAGGGCATACATCTCATTTATACCAAATAAATATATAAAAACTATATCGACCCTAATTTCTAACATGCATAATACCTAAATCAGGTCAATTACTAGCATCATCTCCTAACACACATATATAAACATAAATAATAAACACAGTGGAATATTTCTATTGAGCTGAACTAAACAATGGAGGAACACATGCACCGGCTTGTTAATTGGGGTTGATGGGAACAGTTCAACACCAGACAGGCCCATGGGAATACTCAAAGGGATTGCTGCTTCATCAATTCATGATCCAAAATATAGCTAATACAAATTGGCAAGTAGAAGCTGACTTCCAAGAAGAAGGAAAACAAATATATATATATCCATGGGAATACTCAAAGGGCATCTACTTGGAGAGAACATGTTATAGACATTGATAACATCATGAACTGAGTTGGTGTTGTGCCACTCTTGGCAAATGCCTCTCTCTGCAACGTGAGGTAGATAGAAGTTTGAAAATAACATGAATGATCTCATCTTTGAGAGTTATTTATTATGAAAGTGAAAACACGTATAGATGACCAGTTCTAAGAGCGGTTCTGTAAAACCCATGATTCGAGTCAGGGTTATATATTAAGAACCGGTCGGTTCAACTGTTATTTTCTAGTCAAGTCAGATTTAGAACACGTGTACTGAGCTAACACCAGTCACGTGTATGAGCTATGAGGGTCATGCGAACCCAAGTATATGATGATAACGTCATGAACACAGAAAAAAGAATGAGTTATCAGAATATATGAGAGTTTGCCAGTTTTATATATATATATATATAGTAGATCGTAGAATTAGGTTTAGGCCGTTTACTGCGTTAGGATACGTTACGGGCAGTTTGGGTGGGTTGATAGTTCTAGAGTATATCATTATGATGTTTTGGTATTTGTTTGATTTTATGGGATTAATCCCAATTTTTATGGAATTTTTTTAGGATTTACGACGACTTATTTAATATTCTTGACTCGAGCCAGAGACGAGTCAAGTCATATTTACGAGTATGTTACCAGCCTTTTTCTTCCTCTCCCCTGACCTTTCCTATCTTCTTCCCAAAACCCTTCCCAACGCCTCCCCATGCGTGCCACTGTTGCCGCCGCCGATCATCGCCGCCTAGCCTTGCCACGGCATTGTATGGCCCCAACCAACCCCAGCGACTGTATGGCCCTTGCAACGCCTGAATCACCACGCCTAGCGATGCGCCCGGGTTGTGCCCGCGTTGCAGATTGCGCCGCCGGAGACCGTCGCCACCGCGATCCAACTTTAGCCTCGACACCCTCGACCACCCGGCGACCTTCCCCGACCGGAGCGGAGGCCATTGCTGCCCAGGCCGGCCGAATCTAGCTATCCATCGCCGCTGGCCCTGTTTTAGCCATTTTCCGGTGATGCAGCACCTCCGCCGACCATGTCGATGTTGTAGATGCGTCGGGCTCGCCGAGCCAGTTCCAATGGTACCCAATATGACCACTTTTCGACCAGTAGACGCCGCCGGCGACTGTCGCCGGAAAACCGCTGGAAGCTGCTGAAAAACTACTGAAACCTGCCGAAAAACAACAAAAAATCGAATTCGCTGGAATTCGCTAGATCTGTCAAGGAGTTCATCCAGTTTAACCCGGTCGAACTTCGGACGCCGACAACTGCCGAATTCGAGCTCCGAGACGCGCCACGAAACCTTAGTTGTCGCCGATTGTCGATGACGTGAGGTATAATTACCTCCGATTTAATTATTTAAAATTGATGATGATTGTTAGCATAACATTCTATAATTGGTTAGTTGTCAGGATAAATGTATGACTGTGAATGAAATGATGATTGCATGATGCAATTAATTGAGAATGAAGGTTAACTGATCTAATGGAGCATGATAATGGATCACGACATAAGTTAGAAAAACATAATAAAATTGGTATGAATAGGATGAGTTAGGATTAGTTACATTTATGATTATTTGATTGTTGATTGTGATGGATGATTATTATGTTCTGTGTTGCTTATATGACGAGTTTGATGCATCATTTAGTTAGTGGGCGTTAGTATTTAGTTTTGATGTGTAGGTACGGAGTAGGAGCTCGCCACTTAGGTGCGATGACACACTTGGAGCTTCTACTAGGTTCGTTTACGACTCATCTCTGTTTTACACTCTTGTATTGTATGTTTATTTTATTATCTGTAGGACGTGTTAAGTGGCATTTTATCGGATCCCACTTAACTCGGGCCATTTAACCGAACAGTTTTCCGGATTAATCACCCCTCGAGGATGAGATCGCTCGAGGATGATTTCAAAAATAAGATCCACCACAAGTTGCCTTCGGGCCTATTATATAAATCCCTACACAGCCCTATATATATGTAGTTTTTGCGTTTTTAGACAGACAAGAGATGGAGAAACCGACTGCACATACCATGAGTGGATGCCGTGACAGACAAAGCTAGCTCTGGATTAGTGCCAGCGGACAATTCCATTCCTGAGGAATCCTAACAACTCTGCGTTTGAGTTCCTCACACCCGGAGAACGTGGAGGTTTACGAGTACTATTTAGTATAGCGCATGTCCGGACTTGTGGTTCAAAGGGTACTAAAGGCGACTGCCTGAGAGTACTCGGCCTTTGTGCTCAAGGACAGGAGAAATATGGAGGTAAGGAGAGGGCTTAGGATTTGAGACCAGAAAATGAAGTAAGAAAATGTCGAGAGTGGCATCAGCAGTAGCAGATCTGTACGTTCAGGATGCTACCGGGTCTGCAGCCCAGTGGCTCCTCAGTAGTGCCCTTCAAAGTGTTCACGTGGAGTATATGATGTTTTCTTTCATAGCCAGCTTGTTATAGTTATTTTATTTTCTGGACCAGTAACACTTGTTACTAACGTGTTTTTATACTATATGTAGGTAATAATCACGAGTTGGAGGAGCCAGCTTGGACGGAGGAGCAATGATGTCACTTGCACACATGTCAGTTGATAGAGTAAATAATGTTTTTGTTATGATATTATCTTGAGAATGACGTGAAATGCTGAGACATGATATGATGTGATGAAATGCTTATGATATGATGATAGGACGTAATTAAGTGCTAAGAGATGATGAAATGATATGAACACGAATAGATTGCGAAATGAAAGCGTAGTGGGTTGAGACCCAAGTTTCAAAATGAGTTACAGCATGTTAGATTTTGTATTTTGTATGAATGAAATTGTTTGATATATGGTTATATATATATTTGCATATGTATATTTGACAGCGTGGCCCCTAATTGCATTTTTAGGGTAAACTCTGTCCATTATATTTCAAAGTTTTTATTAATTTTTATCGTAATTGTATTGGTGTGTACTTTGAATTGCATGTCATTCATGTAGTAGCTTGTTAGGGTTCGTGCATTCATCCATGAATTGCGAATTGTATCTTCATCTTAAGACGCCGAGATTAGATCCGCATGAGTTAGGTTCGGGTTAGCCGACCTAACCAGGGCCTGTAACATGCCAGCTCGGTTCACGAGCGTGAACCGGATTTAGGGTGTTACAGGTTCAATGAAACAACAACTTAACACTATGCCGACCCAAATTTTGGCGTCATGTTGGTGTTTGTTTTTCTTCCTTTGCATGGCGTATCATTTTGGTGCATCTAGGATTCTCTTCATAATTTGCATGCACATCATCATGAGTAGGAGTTGAGTTGCGGTTACATTTGCTAGTTTTGTAGAGTTGAGCTCACTAGGCTAGGATGTGGAGCTTGCTTCACAGAGCCATTAGGACTCCTACTTGATCTGTTGTGTGGCTCTACACTATTTTGTTTTCAAGTTGTAGGAGATAGTTATTGGTATTTTATTAGATGCCACTACCTACTGGCCATCTAATCAATTTTCCAGATTAATTAAACTTCTAGGTTGAGATCCGTTGATGTGAATTTCAAAAAAGAGATCTAATTCAAAAGTTGCATTAGCATTGTAAAGACTGTGAATATATATATATATATATATATATATATATATATATATATATCAACAAAAAAAAATAATCGCCTCGGTCAGGGAAGGATCGAACATTGGAGAAAATATTATTATTATTATATTATTGTTACCTTATATTCTCTACCCGATTAAATATTATATTTTATTCTTTACCCGGTTAAATGAAATGATGGTGTTGGGGTGTTTTCCCATACCCTAGCCGTCATTTTCATTTCATTTTTATGAGGGGCGTCATCCTCACCCTAGCTGCCGACTCTCTTCTTCTTCTCCTCTTCCGGAGCCGGCTTCTTCCTTTTGCTTGGGTATCCTTCCTATCTCCCTACTCTTAGTTTCCATGCATTTCATGATCGTCACGTAAAACTCTGCTGCTTCATCAATTCATGATTGTCATGTAAAGTTCTGTTGTTTCATCAATTCGTGGTCGTTTTGTTTTGTTGTTGCTGCATCAACGTCCTATGCTATAAAATCGGTTGGGTTAGGATTATTGAGTTGCAATCTCTAGCGTACTATGAGTTCTATGCATGGGATGGGGTAATGGACAACGCTGTGGGGATTCCAGACATCCATACTAGTTTGCCGGCCAAGGCTCACACCGGGCATGATCACACCGGGCATGCTCACAGCGTTTGGCCTTGACGTTGGGTTGTAGTGCAGGGAGAAGGGAAGCGTTCCTAGCGGTGCTGCTGGCCAGGCTCGCGTGCCTTGGTGCAGAATAGGATTCGCCTTGAATAGTTGCTGTAATGCACAAGCTTTAGGTTTCCAATTGGATTGCAAGGGAAGGGAAGCAGTTAGTGAAGGACGTGATCTAGTTTTGGGTTGAAGAAGAAGACGTCGTGGTCTGGTTTGTGCGAAAGATGGGGGAGGAGAAGAGAAGAGCTTCGGGGAAGAAGAAGATGGCAAATTTGTAAATAATGCTTGACTCGACAATGACTCGTCTTGAAAATAATACTTACTTGTAATAAATCGTAAAAATAATGATTCTAATGGGATATGGGTTAAAGTTACTAAACTAATTAATTATTGTATGAATCCGCCATAAGTAATAAAATTACGGTAATGATAAACGGTCGATAAACAATCGGCGTACTACAAGCGATTAATTTTAAATCGGCCTTGACCAAATACTTCACCTTTACCATATTAAATTTAATGCTAAGTAAATAAAGTGATTATTTTAATAACGAGTTAATAAGGTAGAAAATAGGTTATTAAACTATAATCGTGTAAAAAGAACCTAAATAGTATAATGAAAATAAATAAACTTTGAACCTCTATTGAGTTGAATAATTTAAAGTAATTAGTAATATCTTTGGATTAGGATAATACAAATCATTTTAAATAAATTAATTGAATGACTTAATTAATTAAATTACTATTAATAATGATAATAATTAAAGATTGAAACCGTAAATTAAATCGTCAAGATCGTGGTTAAGTAATTATCTTCTCAAAAGAAATTATACTAAGAATAGTAATAAAATGCTTAATAATTATTTTATCGATAGCGAAGTGTAAATTATGATTTAGATAATTAATTTAAAATGTAAAGTAGGACTTAAATGATCATGTCACATGAATAATTTAATATTTATGATTGTTGAATCTTGCATGCTTTATGTTGTCAAATTTCAATAATGATAGATATTAGTCATTTAGTTGCATGCATTTATACTCGAATAAAATTATACTTATATATAATTTTATGTTCTCGTTTAAATTAGGATCGTGGGTCATAGTTGTAGGTTCACGTACGAACTATCTAGGTCCATATAATTATTTGAAATGTTGAATTTTCCCTTTTTAGCAGCCCTAGTCGGCCTGAGCCTAAAATCGACCACCATGCACTAAATGCAACCGGGCTCAAGGAATTGACTTAGTCCAACACGGGGCTGCACCGTTTAAAATTACTATGTGGTAGTCTTGGTTGAGTTGAGTTCATATCTGACCAGCATGCGCTGAGCACAACCGAGGTCGACTCAATTCGATGCAAGGCAGCACCCCCTGAAAGATTGAATACCTGCCCCCATGCCGAAAGGGGGACAGGGTGCAATGGCGCAAGACAGCTCATTATGCACTTGTTATATCGAGAGAGTGAGTCAATGGCAAATATCAGTAACTACATGTCGTGGGCCACGTAGCATGTGTGCGCATGCATGGGATGGTAGTTGGATGGAGTGGTCATGCCTCCTAAGATATTAAGAGCTCGGCATATGCTCCTAAAAACTTAAAGTCTCATGAAATGATAATAAGGATTATATTGATTTGTTTTATTTAATTATGCGGCTAAGTTGTTTTATCACTAACGCAGAATTGCCTCCGCAGGTGAGCAGCTTTGGATTGAGGATTAGGAGTGTGGTTGGTGGTTCTTTTACCAACCTAAGGTTTGGTGAATTGATAATAAATTGGACTTCTTTTATTCTTTTGCGTTATAAATGTAGCTAGGGGAAAAAGTCAGAGATTGTGGGACTTTATTTTTGCGTATTGTCACATGCTAGCAGAACATATTTTATTTTTATGCGTTATAAATTCTAGACTTATTGCTGTATTAGAATTCATGTTCCTGATTCATGTTCTTGAAGTTATGTTTACATGAATTATATTTTAAGTAACACCCAGGTCGGTTCGGGTGGGTTGGTACAAGCATTCCTGTATGCTTTTAGGATTATCTATGCATGCAAGATGGATGGGAGCGCGATATCCACTGTATCTCGAAGTGTTTAACTCCCCTCTGAAGAATCAAATCCTTAGTAGTCCTGATCGAACATGGTTGTCGATCCTTGATGAAGACTACAAACTCCAAGAATTTGTCCACTACACTCCCCGTAATGAACATCTCCTCTAAGTCAAGGAAAAAGCCGATCTCTCATCAGCGCCTCATCTTCATTTGTAGGTACTCCAAATATAATTAGTCTCCTTGGGCCTCATCATCGGTTAGTATCATCAGCTAATTATACAAGTGAGACTTCACTCTCTCCATCCAACTCCATGAATGTACTCCCCACCGAATATCCCATGCAATTTGCATGGGTTGCTGCCTTTCACTACCAGCAAGGGTATAGGGCCTCCCCATGCTCCTTCGTAGCAACTCTCTTATGTAATCCCAAAAATACTCCCCAAAGTAGTTGGCCAACTCCAAGAAATTCCATACTCGGATCACTGTGCTAAATTTCAGCAAATCCACCACTAGCTAGAACTTAGTCTTTCCCACACACACTCACCAACTTTCTGCCCTACGAGACTCTACTACTCCAGGCTGACTATCAATTGAATTCCACACCTCAAAAGGTCTTCTGGGCATACTCCTTGACACCCAGGCTAGAACCTTGGTAATCTCCACCATGCTATTGCAACCCTCTCTTAGCTGCATGGAAGATATACACCTGGTTTCTGGCCTCCTGTTAGAAATCTGTCCTAACTGGTCACTCGGGTCCCTAGGAAGTTCCACCTCCTTACATACCATATTTGCATGATGAGTAGAACTCTTCTCCTCACTGCCCATGGCAAACTACAACACCTAGCTGCCCTCATCAGTCTTCGGATCTTCTACCCCAGTATGTTTGCTATGCCACCATACAAAGCAACCATTGCCTTGACACATAGCCATCACTCGTCCTAAGTGTGGGGGCACTCCTACACAAGCTGATGTAAAGAAATTATTGTAAAGAATTACCTCAAAGTCATCAATCTACATGATGACAAAGTCAGCTTAGAAGCAAGCAAATCTGGACTCCTTTTTCTAAACTGTGAATTTGCTTTACTGGAGAATTCACGACCTTGATCTTGCTGGTACTAATCTTCGATTTCAGCCCTAATTGAACTGATAGCTTCATATAAAAGAAAAGAAACTATAAGTTGTCCACGTGTCCACCAACACCGAAACTACTCTTCCATTTAAAGTCATAGGAGCAAACATCAACCCAAAACCTCCCTGTTTAGGTTGCTTAACTCTCAAAGCTCCAATCACCTATAAGGCATATATTTGAGCTGGCTCATCTGATTTAGAATCCTCCTCAACTTGTATAGCATTCACCTTCCCCATTGGATTGGTTTGACAGTCCTTGTAATACCCTAAGTCCGGTTCATGCTCGTGAACCGAATCGGAATGTCACGGGTCCTGATTAGATCGGCAAACCTAAATCCAACTCTTGCGGATGTACTCTTAACGTCTTAAGATGAAGATACTAATCGCTATGCATGGATAAATGCACAGAACCCTAACATGCTACTATATGGATTACATGAAAACTAATTTACACAACAACAATTGCAATGCAATCAATAAAAATTCCAAAAATAAACTACACTAAGTCTAGTTCGCGCTCATAAACCGAACTGAAATATCATGGGTCCCGTTAGGTTGGCAAACCCGAACCCAACTCTTGCGGATATACTCTTAACGTCTTAATATGAGGATACTAATCGCTATACATGGATGAATGCACAGAACCCTAACATGCTATTATATGGATGACTGGAAAACCAAGTTACACAACAACAATTGCAATATAATCAATAAAAATTCCAAAATTAAAACCGACAGAGTCTCCCCTAAAAGTGTTATTGACATGTCATCATTAAATTTTTTTCTACTGAAACAAATATCATATCACATAATATTGTCATGCATTGTGTTTCATCTCATCATTCTCAATATAATGACATCATAAACAAAGTACTAAACTTGCTATCATCTCACATGTGTGTGCAAGAGACAACACTGCTCGTTTGTCCAGGCTGGCACATCCAACTCATGATTATCACCTATATATATTATAAAAATACGTCAGTAACGAATGTTACACATCCAAAATATAATTATATCAATTTGGCTATGAGAGGTAACTCTCATATAAAGAAAAACATTCATATACTTCACGAGAACTCTCTAAAGGGCACCTACTGAGCATCCACCAGGTTGTAGAACCAGTAGCATCCCAATCGGACTAGACTACTAATGCCTCTGCTGATATTTTCTCATTTCATTTTCTAGTCCCTCGGAACATCAATATATATGAGGCCCTCTCCTTTCCTCTATAATTCTCCTAGCCTTGAGCACGAGGCCAAGCACTCTCATGCATCGCCTTGACTACCCTTTGAACCACAAGTCCAAGCATGTGCTGTACTTAAAAGAGCCCGTAAACCTCCACGTTCTCCACGCATGAGAAAGTAAAACGCAGAGTTGACAAGATTCCTTAGGAAAGGAACAACCCTCTCACTAATCCAGAACCCACTGTCGCTATCACGTGCACCCGTTCATTGTATGTGCAAGTCGGTTTCACCATTTGTAACACCCCGTTTCGGCTCACCCGTGAACCGACCCGGAAATGTCACCGGCGACCGAACCGTTCGCTAATCTACTAGATTCGGTTAAGCCAACCCGGATCTAGTGGGTGCAAGATGATTTGGGTGCTTCGGTGTTGGGGTAGATTCGCGGTGGCGATAATTACAGAATGATGTCAGAACCCAGCTCTTCGGGACCGAGTGCGGTGCGTGGATTGGTTCAAATTTATTATGA
>JAURVB010015184.1:0-35733 GCA_033002965.1 Piper betle
TTCGAGGCAGCAGTAGGCTCTGGTGACGCTCCACAGATCTCCAAAGGTGCTCCTTCTTTGGCTCCAGCAACACAATAGCAACAAGGTGGGCAAGTAGTGGTTCTTCAAGGTAAGAAAGTTTCAAGCCTTACTCTTCAGCAAGATGGGCCTCGGTATCTCCATCCCTTCCTTCCACTCCAGGTAGGTCACTTCGATCAACAACCGGGTCCAGCAACACTCCGAGTAAGTGGCAGCTAAGCTTCAAACAGTTCCGTGAGGCTTGTGGTATGAACAAAGTAACGAGGGATAAGATAGAATTGTGACGTGGGAGGTAGTTATGTTAGTTGGTAAGGGAAGGGTAAAATAGTAAATGTGCAAGTTTGAATGTATATAAAAGGAGGGAAGAAGGCGTATGATGTATGTTTTTGAAATCTATGAATTGATCTTGTCTTTGGGAGGAAGCAACTGCTACTTGCTGTTCTTTTTCTGCTTTCATTCCTTTTTCAGCTGAAATTCCCAATTCCAACCGGAATTGCTCTGCTTTGTTCTGTTTTTGCTCTGCTTTGATAAGCTCCATGGCTCCATTAAAGCAACATAAGCAGCAAGGCAAGGGGAAGGATCTGGTCCTCAGTCCAATTGAGCTAGATCCTACTAGCTTGGCATCACTCGTACGCTGGTGTGACTCCACTCCACGGCAATGGTGGCGAGATGCTCCCAGTTAGCAACTCCCCGTCCAAACAGTAACAAAGCTTCGACTCCAAGAGATGGTGATGCAATAGCAACAAGTCGGCAGCGTCCACAAGGCAGTAAGTGGCTAGAGCTCCAGGGACAACCTTTCACAACAGGGTAGCAGGGGTAGCAACATGGGCACTTCTTCTCGGTTGGACACGGGCAAACTCCGGCACAACCGTAACACCTAGGGATGATCAGCAAGGCGGCAGCTTCCCCTCTTCTCGGTGCAAACAAGCTCCGCAACAGGGCTTCGAGGTGAAAGGACTCTAGGCGTCTCCAACCAGGCAGCAAAGAAAGTTCATCCTCCTTTGCAAAGCAGCAACACATATCTCCGGTTATAGGGTACGGCAACACATCAGGGCTCCGGTGCAAGAAAATTGCAAAAGCAGTGAGGCTACTCCGGCGTTGTTAGGCTCCTAGGCAGCAGCTTGATACCTTCCAAAGCTTGGTATGGCACTATTAGGCCCTTTGGGCCTCACCCAAGCTCCAAAACTACTATTAGACCCTTCGGGCCCCCAAGAAGAACTTTAAACAACTAAAGGAAACTCGCAATAGGTGGCACGAGCCTCTCTTAATCCAAAAGTTAACTTAAAGAATAAGGCTTTCCCATTAGCCTATATACAAGTCACCAACAACTTCTACGACCGATGTGGGATAAACCCAATAACTCCCCTTCACACATCGGGTGTGGCCCGTAACCATCATCGTCTGACACACTCCCCTTAAATCAGATGGCGCACCTACCTCTTCAAATTATCAGATGGAACCCATAAAAGAAACAACAATAATCCGTGTAGGCAAACCCGGCTCGAACTTGGCTCTGATACCACTTGTTGGGCCTTTTTGGGGCCTCTCTTAATCCAAAAGTTAATTTAAGGAATAAGACTTTCTCATTAGCCTATATACAAGTCACCAACAACCTCTACGACCGATGTGGGATAAACCCAACAGGCTCGGTGGTCGTGCAATGCGATAAACAGCAAAGCTCCTTGATAAATCCAAGGGGGCATGATGGCGACGAGAGGACGGGCTCCTTGCCGCACATCACTCTTTTGACGTAGAAATTAAATATATTTGATAAAATATAAATATGATAAAAATTTATGTTAGGGGTGGAACAAATCGATGGATAAGAATCACTGCACTTGTAAGTCAATACTTAATTAATATGATTTCTTAGACTTGTCATCCGTTTCCTTGAAAATACGGTAACTTATTGTTATTATTATTATTATTTTTAACGTTATTGAGAAGATGAAATATTTTTAGGTTTTTTTATTGTTATCTCAAATTAACTAATACAAGAAATATTAGGAGATAATATTTAATTAATTTGATACTAAGTCAAAATTAATCCCTTGATTGATTTGGTGAGTCTACCCTTTATGAGTGTTTTTACCAAAAAAATATGTCAACATCTCCCATTTACATATAATGGGGTAAAGGTGCATTATCAACTCATGAGCGCCACCAAATCAAATTTTTCATACCCACATGAAAGTGTGTGACGGTGTTCTAAAAAGTTTTTCATACGAGAAGTAGGTCATGCGACATATAAGTTCAATCGAATATTGAAGTTCAAACTATGCACCTGTTAGGGATACATAGTAGCTTATATGTAATCATTGTCCCCCTACACTATCAGTGAAGATCACATATTCTTCAAATTATTTTACTTCACTACTTATATATGCATTATTCAGTCGCAAAGACTTATAATGGTCTAAACTTAAATATAGTTTATAATAATCTTCCTTTCACACTCATAATATTTTTGATATACAAAATAATGACTTTCCTAAACATGCTCCTTATCATTGAATTATCATGGCTGTAAGTAGCAAACAAAATAAGGAAACATTGTTTTGCTATCTCAAATATAGTTGAAAGTAAGTAAGGGTAATGAGAAGCAATTCTGCTTCAAGGATTTGACTTAGTGGGGAAGTAGAGATCATTTTCTCACTATCCTCGTGGTCGAAATAATACACGTGGTATGAATCATATGTTATGGTAGATAGATATTCACACAGAAAATAACTCACATAAAGTGTATCCCCTTTATAAACACCATACATATTTAAGTCCAATTACCACTTAGGTAATTGATCGGAGTCAATTAGCACAACTACAATTAATGCAGCTCTTTAAGTCTCAAGTCTGGTTATATAGGACTATGACTATAGGAAACCATATTGATCATTTTCAAAAATAGTCTTATCTCAATCTTTTATTAAAGCGACATACGTGATGTGAAGTACTTATGTCTTATCTTTCAATGCTACTAAGCATTAGAGGCAAATTTTCAGTTAGAAAATCATTCATCTCATTTGACATATTATTTCTTATGTTAGTAAATATACATTATTCAAAAGTACCAACAAGATTGCCTCTTCTTAAAATGAAATAATCTTTTAATAGTGAATAAAATTATTTTAACCAAATTATTTCATATTGCACTATTTTGTAGGGCACTAAGGCCTACATTAAATGTAAAACACTAAGTTAGACATTTATCATGAATAATACAACTCAACTTGTGGTGGATCTTGTTTTCGAAATCATCCTCAAGGGATCTCATCCTCGAGGGGTTATTAATCCGAAAAATTATTCGATTAAATGGCCCGAGTTAAGTGAGATCCAATAAAATGCCACTTAACCCATCCTTCAAATAATAAAATAAACATACAATAGAAGAGAATGTAAAATAGAGACGACTCCTAAACAGACTTGGTAGAAGCTCCAAACGTGTCATTCCGCGCTCGGCGGCGAGCTCCTACTCCATACCTACACATCAAAACTAAATACTAACGCCCGCTAACTAAATGATGCATCAAACTCAATGAATACCAATCAACAATCAAATAATCATAAGTATGAAAATAATTCTAACTCATCCTATTCATACCAATTTTATTATATTTTTCCTAAGTTACATCGTACCCGATTAACATGCTCAGATTTACTTTACATCATCAGATCACTTAACATTCATTCTCAACTAATTGCATCATGCAATCATCACTTCATTCATACTCATACATTTATCATGACAATTGATCAGTCCTAGCATGTTGTGCTAATATTCATCAATTTTAAATGATCAATTTGGAGGTAATTATACCTCACGTTGTCGATGATCCACGATGGTTAGGGTTTTGTCACGCGTCTCGGAACTCGAATTCAACACTCATCGACATTCGAAGTGGATCAGGTTCGACTAGATGAACTCGGCGAAAGATCAACCAAATTCAAGCGAATCCAGTTTTTCGGCAGGTTTCATTGGTTTTTAGGCACCTTCTGGCAGTTTTCTGGCGACAGTCGCCAACAGTGTCTACTGGCTGGAAAGCAATGGTATTGGGTACCATTGGAACCAGCTCGGCGAGCCCAACGCGTCTACGGTGTCGACATGGTTGGTGGAGGTGGTGGCTCGCCAGAAAATGGCTAAAACAGTGGTGGCGGAGATGGGTGACTCGATCTGGCCGGCCTTGGCGGCGATGGCCTCCGCTCCGGTCAGGAAAGGTCGATGGGTGGTCGAGGGTGTCGAGGCGACCACCGATCATGATGGCGACGGTCACTGGTGGCACGATCGGTGACAAAAGCGCAACGCAAAGGCATGGCTTCCTCGCATTGCGGCGGCCAGATGGTGGTCGGGCCTGGTCGGGGCAGCACGACGACGGTGTGGCGGGGCTAGGCGGTGCTGATCTGCGGCAGAGTGGCTCCCATGATGGCGGCGACGACGTTGCACTGGGGAGGCGTCAGGTCAAGGGTTTGGGTAAGAAGGCGTTGGGAGGGAAGAAAAGGGCTGGTGGTAAACTTGTAAATATTACATGACTTGTCTTCGGCTCAAGTTAAGAATAATAATTAAGTAGCCATAAATTCTTAAAAAATTCCATAAAAATCAGAAAAAATCCTATAAAATCAAACAAATACTAAAACATCATAATGATATGTTCTAGAACTATCAACCCACCCAAACTGCTCGTAACGCGTCCTAACGCGGTAAACGGCCTAAAACTAATTCTATGATCCACTACATATAAAAATAAAAAATAACTGGCATACTCTCATATATTCTGATAACTCATTCTGTTTTGTTGTGTTCATGACATTATCATCATATACTTAGGTACGCATGACACTCATAGCTCATACACGCGATTGGCGTCGGCTAAGTACAAATATTCTAAATCTGACTCGACTCGAAAATAACGGTCAAACCGACTGGTTCTGAATATAAAACCCTAACTCGAATCATGAGTTTTACAATTCTGCTACTGCAGATGCCTCTTTCGACATTTTTTCATTTCATTTTCTGGTCCCTCGGGACTACTAGTATATCCTAAACCCTCTCCTTACCTCCATAATTCTCGTGGCCTTGAACACGAAGAGCGAATACTCTCAAACAGTCACCTTTAGTATCTTTTGAACCACAAGTCTGAGCATACCTATAAACCTCCATGTTTCTCTGGGTGTGAGGAACTCAAAACAGGAGTTGTCAGAATCCCTCGGGATTAGAACAGTCTACTCACTAATCTAGAGCCTGCTTTGAGTGACACATGCACCCGCTCATAGTATGCACAAGTAGGTTTTCCCATCTCTTGCCTCACTAAAAACTCGATAAAACTATATATAGGTCTGGGAAGGAATTATATAATGGCCCAAAGGCAAGTTGTAGTGGATTTTGTTTTCGAAAATATACTCGAGGGATTGCATCGTTGAGGGTTACTAATCCAAAAAAGTGGTTGATTAAATGACCCGAGGTTAAGTGTAATCCGATAAAATACCATTTAACTCGTCTTGCAAGTAATAAAATAATACACAATAAAATAGAGCGTAAAATAAGAAATGAGTCCTAAATAGACATAGTAGAAGCTCCAATCATGTCCACGTGCCTAGGCGGTGAGCTCCTACTCCGTACTACACATCAAGACTAAATACTGACGCTCAGTATAATGCATGAATACTACACTCCTCATCAATCCATACAAGACAACATCTATTTACATGCATTTAAATTCAAACTCCAACTCATTATTATCATTCGTTAACATGCATTTAAATTTAAATCAACACCTATTTACAATCACACAAAAATCATAAAATAATCAAATAAAATCGGATAAATTTCTATACTTAATTGTCAGTCATGCGGCGACGGTGACAAGGTTGTGGCCTGTTCAAGTGAGGATCATGGGGAAGATGGAAGGGAGATAAAGAAGAAGGAAGTTGGGTGAGGAGAATGGTGGCAGTGTCGGAGGTGTGGAATAAATAGATGTCAGGGGAGAAGAAAATGAGTGGTCGGGGAGAAAAACGAATGGTCGGTGAGAAAAATGAATGGCCGACGAAAAAATGAATAATCAATGAGAAAAATGAATATTCAGTGAAAAAAATGAGTGGTCAGTGAAAAAAATGAGTGGTTAATGAGAAAAACGAATGCTCGTCTCGTAATTAAAACTTGAATCGACTCTGACTCTAGAAAAATAATACTAAATCATAATAATTCTAAAAAATCCAAAAAACAGGAAAAATCCCATAAAACATAATACACAAAATAATACAATAATATTCTAAAACCCGCGACTCGAGTTAGGGTTTTATAGTCGTTAGCCGGTCGGTTTGACTGTGGTTCGAGTTAGTTCAGCTTTCAAAACATGTGTGCGGGGCCGAGGCCGACCGTGTGCACGTGTTATGAGGGTTCATGTATACCCAAGTATCGATGATAGTATCAGATACGTATCAGCAGACTGAGTTATCAGTAGATATGAGAGTATACAGATGATTTTATTTTATTTTCATGTTGTGACCATAGAATTAGTTTAGGCCGAATAACGTATTAGGACGCGTTAGATGGTATTTGGGTGGGTTATTAGTTATACGGCATGTCATTTGGATATAGTTTTGTTTTGTTTGATTTTATAGGATTTTCCCCAATTTTTCTGGGATTTATTCCGAGTTAGTTATTATTCTTGACGCGAGCGGCGGTGTCGAGTCAAGTTTTATTTACAAGTTTGCCACTCCTATATTTCTCATCTCCTCCTCCAAACCCCGACGTCTTCACCGCCGCCTCCCTTGAGGTTGTCACCACCGCCGCCGATGCCACCTCACCACCGATCATCGCCGCCCAACCCGGCTGTGCCATCGCCTTGCCGCCTCGACCACGCCTGGTCACCGTCTAGCCGTCACAACGCCGGGAATTAGCCACGATTTCACGGCCGTTCATGATGTGATTCAGCCGCCGTCTGCGCCGGACAGCCGCCGCCGTGACGTCGAAGCTCTCCCCTCAACTTCCCCTACCTTTCCCCCTTACCTAGTGCCGCCGTCAAGGTCGGCCATGGGTCTGATCAGAATGACCAACCGCCCTGACCAAACTCAACGCCGCCGTCAGTGGCCATCGCCGCTGCGGCTGCCCTTGTCGTCACCACCATTGGGTCAAGCTCGCCGAGACGGTGCTAACCCTTACCTTCTGATTTCTCCGCCGGAGCAGTCGTCGGAAAACTGCCGGCGCAATGGCCAGAAAACCACCGGCTCGACTTCACCGCCTTCGTATGTCGGCACCGATTTTAGCGCCGATCACAAGGTGGTTTTTCTTCTTTTTTTCAGTATTATTATATGCATGTTGCGGAGAGACGCAGAGAGAGTGCAGAAGTGGCATGCTTAACGTACCTACCTACCGATTGCTGAGCCTGGGAAGGAGCTGCCGATCATCTAACTTCACACTTCTTAGATTTCACCTTCTTTTTCCTATTTCTTCTCTCTTTTTTTTGGTCATATGTAGAAAACCTTGGAGCAATTGGGGCAATTCTTCACCATCGTCTATTATTTCTCCGTTGAAGTAATTGTCCTTTCTGGGTAATGGGATCCAATTCTAAATCGCTATTTTCTTCTTAAATTTTAAGTTTTAATCATCAAAATCCTCCCAAAGAAACCAAAAACTCCCACAAGCATGCTTTGCGTTGCTGGTAAGTAGTAACCGTCACTGGGCTTATTCTAAGACCCAAAATTTTCTGATCCCAAACAGTCTTGTGCGGCGTATTCTCACCACGAACACTCAACCTAATACCAAGTATGTACTTTGGAACAAACCACAAAAGCCAACGCCACAAACACCAACCCTGTGTTCGGCCAACTCAACGTACCAATCAACCCTTCGCTCGATCACCCATGCTCGATCACGTTCCAGCACCGATACAGCACCCCCGACTATCAGCACACCTTGCCGATAGGCTGTTCCAGAGTCAAACAACACCACACGCAGCACTGCCCGATCGCCCAACCAGCAATACGCGTATTGGGTTCGTGCCGTCTGCCCTTGCTCGTCTCAGCACCAGTTACCGCAACTGGCTGCCTTGTAAACTTCGATCGTGACCTAAATACAGAAGTTCCCTGTCTAAACGCCAGCCAACAAGCAAAACACAGATTACGGGAAAACACTTCCCAACCTTATATCATTAAACCGATCATAAGGATTACAAGCACTCGAACTCTCCTCTCAAGCACTTGCTCGGCTTGTGGACAGCCCCCACAGCCTCGCCCCAATGTACCCCAAATACAATGGCGCACATGGGATTACTCTACCCCAAGTAATCCTCCCCGATTGCCAACACCAGCAACCCCACAACGTGTACCTGGATTCCAGCAAGCGGATGAAGTTCCAGCGCTCACCACGAACACCGGCTGCAGCAACTTCACGGCTCCTTTCTCACCAGCAGAATCACGTTGCTCTCCCTCACAAGGGAACACGTCTGGAATTCTCTTCCAACGTCGGGATCTCTCCTTTCTCACGATGGAAAACCCTCCTCTGATCTCATCTGATCTCTCTTTCCAGCCTTCACCCCGTGCATATATCACCACGCCCTTCTGTTTCAAGATAACTCCAGATATTTGCCAGCATCTTTATCCACAAAGATCTGCAAATCTCCACCGCATCCAGCAACCCAGCCCTACTCCACGTCCAGGTTCACCACACGGCCTTGTAGTTATCTCCAGAAGTTAGTTGCAGACTTCACCGTCCCTGGATATGGATATCATATCTTCACCAAGATACGCCCCCAGCAACTTCCATGAAACTTCCTCACAAACCCTTGGCTGCACCGCTGGTCATCCCGTCTCGCCCACTGGCTTGACCCCAGCCACGTCCAGTCATGGTTCAACCTCCTCAGCAATCACCGACCACAATGCCGGCAATGGTCCACCACCATCGCACCGCACCAGCAATGCCGCTCGTGCATGCCCATGCACGGTCGCGCACACCAGCACGCCGCGCGCGCACACGCCTGCGCACGTCGATCGTCGCGCACGCCATCGCGCGCCCGCGCACTCGCGCGCCTGCCACTCCCTCGCGCGCACACTTGCGCTACAACCACACGCGCTCACCCGTGTGCACGCGCCTATGCTCGGTACTCTTCCACAATGCAGTACCACTATTTTGCTCGGCACTGGCGACTGCTCGGCATGTTGTGCTGCACACTCGGCTCGGTAGCCTGATCGGTCCTGCTCGGTCCACGGTTGCATCACAACCTCAATCTACCGACCCAAACACCTGATCACAGCAACTTGAGGTTTCTTGACTTGGACTCGGCCACATGCTCGATACACCAAATACAGACCCATGTGCCGCCACCATTGCTGTAACTCGACACCATGCTCCATAGTAATGCTCGGTCACTTGGCAGCCTCGTGCACCTCGGTTTGTAACTTGCAACTATACACGGGTTAGCCTCGGTATATTGTTTCCACCACTCAGATAGCCACTTCTACCCCCTCATAGACTCGAGAAACCTAGGGACAACACCCAAACCCTAGTTCCCGATGACGCCTATAAATCACAGCTGTAACAGTAACCGAGGGAGAGTTCAATCCAATGAGCCTGGACCTGGAATTTAATTGTACAGATTAACCCGACCTAGGAGCATTTTTTTCCCAAAGTAATATATGGCCGTAAGGTTGACTGCTCGTTTTGGCTGGATTTGGCTCGATTTTCCTCTAAAAAAGTCGAATCACATTTTGTGATCGAGAAAATACGAAATATGAAAACCTGGAGCAGCGCTTCCCCATTTTACTGTACCAAGCAAACCGTATGTTATCCTGCGTCCATGGTTTTTTTTAAAGACAGGTCATATCCTTTAAAATAATAATAAGAAAGCAATACACTAAAAGGTCAAACGAAGCCAAATTCATGCTCAGCTCTTGGGCTATAGCGTCCACCCTACAACGAGATGCGTGCAATTTTCCACATTCAAAAACACCCATTTTTTGGCCTCTGAACGATCCGGCAGAACAAAGTGCTCATAGATAAATCCTCTTCTGTGTACGGTAAGCAAAATACCATCTTCAACACTTGCTGAATACAATTAACCCTAACTCTACAGTTTAAGATAAATGGCAAAATTGGGATTCCCATGCAAAACCGAAGTCTGGATTAGACTGGAGCATTTGTCCACAGAGCACAGAACAAGCTCGACTGCGTGGGCATGTCTTGCAATTAGTACATATCCTCGTCAACAATGGGTGCATGAAGCTTCATCGCGAGTCCAGAATTTTATCTAGGCATCTAACAACCTGCTGCCAAATGATCTAAGACGTTGAATTAGGTTTTCCTTCAATGACTCTGGCACTTGAGAAAGAAAAATCTTTCTCGCATCTGCTATAAGAAGCTTCCTGTATATTCATAACTGTTAGTAGGGAAAATAATGCATTGACTTTAAGAAAGATGAAACATTTAATCTAATCCGTTTTCACAAATTGTGATCTAGTATCGCTAACTGCTAAGTTACAGTGAAGGATGTGACTCAACAATCATCTTGCATTGACCTCTAGCTAAGCACTGGAAAAATACAGGAGAGAATGGCACGCATTGTAATCAACCACTACCAAGGAACCAACAACTCCTAAACATTTGAAACTGGCCAAAAACAACCAGTATTACATGACAAATAAAGCATTTAGCTATTTGATAATTTGCTTTTATTTCTTAGCACGCATAATTAATCCTTGATTCCATGTCTCTATCTTGGAGAAAATATGGACATACTTCATTAAATGACAGTAAAAAACAGAAGATCAATTTAATGACATACTTCAATTGTGCACCGTCCTCCAGTAGTTCTGCATGTATTCTTTTTCTCCCACGCATAAAATTTTGCACATTGTCAACCCAACCACAGCTACGCAGGGCCATTGAAGCTTCATTGACAAGCCTGATACAGTGGAAGATCAGCAATCAGTTTAAAATTGCTAAAACAATAATATGATATTCACCAATAACCTTGATCTTCATAACATAAATTTAGCCTATCAACGGCAGGAAAAGCTTAATGAAGTTATAGGCAATATTTAGACCATTCGGTCCATAACAAAATAGCACTTGAAAATGTTCTTGAAAGGTCAAGTGGTGAGCGCTGTTTACATGAAAAAAATTCCAGATAACTCAAGCAGCTTATCAAAGTCACAATTCACCAATTCCAACTAAACCTTGAAAGATTTAGAGAACGCTTACCGCTGTTGGAACTTTTCCATTTCAGAACCACAATTAGCATCTTCTCTAAAAACATGCCTAGGATCAGCCAAGGCAAGATGACTCTTCACTTCTTCACTGTCCATTAATTTTCTTTTTTCCTTTCAGGAGGTGTGCCAAAGTCATGCGTTTCGACAGGTAATCCACCACTAACATTAGAATCCTCCATATTGCCCTTTTCATTTGCGTTGGCAAACTTTTTGGAGGCAACCAACTTTTCATCATTGAAGACTGCTTTCCGCTCAGAACACAATTCAACCTTGTGTGCTATTGACACAATGTTTCTCTGACAAATTTGGGGCCCACATTGTCCATCAATTTGCTGCTTGGATGAGACGTTAACCTTTGCCATACCAAACTTGTCATATCCATTACAACCAGAATTGTGGACTCCATTGCTGGCAGAGCCACGCTCAGTATTTGAATTTTTGCCTGGGTTTTGATTTGCTCGAGAAAAGAATAGGATATAAGCCTTCTCTGACAAAACCTCTTCCAGTGTAGACGGTGAAACAAGAGAATCATTACAGCAGTACCAGCAACCAGCTGTATCCTGTAAAGTCCGAGACAGGTTACAAGAAGCCAAATCATTTTATTTAACACAGAAATAGCAGCTTACAGACAAGAGTAACTTAGTAGATGCTTTAGAAAAACCTTGATGTACGCATAATAATGACCAGATTCTGGTGAGTAACCCGAATGCACAACACTTCCAAAAAGTTGGTATACGGGCTGTGGATCCTGTATATTATTCACACATTATAGGAGCAATATACATGAGAGTTACGAAAATATGATTTTTTTTTAAAAGAAGGGTTTAACATATCAAGAAAAACCAAAGATAAAAGTCATAAAATGTGCTAGCAGTGGCCTCACTCAAATAAATCAACCAGATATGAAAAAAAACAAATCATCGTATATAGGAATATTCCATGTTCATGAAAGATATTGTTTATTAACCCCAGAAGAAATAATAATCATATGAAAGATACATATGCCAGTATTAGTGGTTTCAAACATTTATCACTTTATATCACAATTGCAAACAAGCGAAACTAATCAGAATAATTTGGTTAATTAAAAAGAGTTTTATACAGAGATAGGATTTATATGACTATTTTTCAATTTAATAGCTATCTTACTCATCCGAAGGAATATCCAAATTTATAAAAGCCAGATTCGAATCAGTCAAAAGCTCATTCTGTTGCTAATACTAATGAAATATTCTCAAAGATTGTTCTATAATGAAAGCAAAGAACTACCTATCTTCTAAACAAAATTCAACAACATTATTATTTATTTCTTTTATTTTTATTTTTTATTTTTTTGAAAATTTGACAAGAAATTGTCAGTCGGATCCACTTAAGAGCAATAAATAAGCAAATTGGATTCGAAGAAACTTAAATGGAAGACATATTCAAACTATGAAATGTTGTATAAATGAAAGATAACCGCTAAGTTTGCAACAAATGGAATTGATTCACATCTTAACATCCTAGGGCAAGAAAGCAGAAGGAAGAAAGCTAGAAGAATAAGGAAGATAGGGGTAGAAAAAATGTGGCGGCTCACCTGGCTGCTTTTGCTCATGTAACTTGAAAGTTTTAAAGTTTCGTGGAAAGCAATGGGCCTGTCAATTTTACTCACATGAATACCCTCGAATCTCTGTGTTTGTCGTCGAGGTATGAAGCAGGTCAGGTTGTTAAAAAAATTTTTAAAAAGGGAAACAACAGAGGGAAAGACCAATACCTTGAGCTGAATGACAAGGATGTTTGGTGCTTGGAGGAGGAGCATCTGCTTCCTGGCAGGTGATAGTTTACCACATCTGGAAAAGCAGCAAACACATAACATTAGACAAAAATCACTAATGAGTATGAGGAAGCAAACGATTACTATACTGTATACTATACAATAAATAATGAAGAATGAAGAGTAAAGAGCCATCAACAAAAATACTCACGATTGGCATTGATATTTGTTGGAGCCATCAAGAAGCTCGGGGTTAAAGAAGGCGCGGAGGGATTCAAGGAGGGAGGAGGAGTGGAAGATGTCGAGGCTGATGTCCATGAATTCATCGAACTTGTTGGACTCGGCGCCGCAGGAGAGGCACTTGACCTGGTTGAGGAGGGAGCCGCCGAAGATCTGTTGGAAGACGGAGTGGCTGGGGTGGGACTGGGGGAGATGATGAGTAACATTGTCATTGCTATGCTTGGGCGGCGGCTGTTGCAGCTGCTTCTTGGCTTCGTTGTGGCAGGCGTCAATGAGGAAGCGGAGGAACTCGTGGGCGTCTTCTTGGCGGCCAAGTCGGAAGTGGCGGGCGAAGAGGCGGAGATAACGGCGGATCTTAGAGGGGACGAGTGGGGAGTCATGGAGAAGGGAGGTGTGGGAAAGGGATATTTGGCGCTCGAGCAGGCATAGCGGGCAGACTGGAGGAAGGGCGGCGGCGCCGCCGTCGGGATCATCGGAGGAGGAAGGAGTAGTAGTAGGAGGGGGCGGCGGCGGGGGCACGGGGAGGACGGAGCTGTCGTTGTTGGTGGCGGCGGCGGTGCAGATGGAGGAGTGGGTGTGGGTTAGGCAAAAGTGGGCAAGGGGAGGCGTGTAGGAAAGGCACTGGAGGACACTGTTGAGGTAGCAGGAGTTGCCCAAATTTTTGAGCCCCAGCGGTGGTAGCCCTAGCTTTCGCCGCCGGAGGAGTTGGTAATTTGGTTGCCAACTCATCGGTATCTCCGCCGACCTCCTCCCGCTCTTGCTGCTGTTGTTGAAGGAGGAGGCGGAGGCGGCAGCAGCGGCGGCCATCGATTGATTGATCAACAATATTATAATGATAATGATAATATTATTCACCCACAATTCTTATGATAATGATAATATACGAACGAATTAGAGGAATGAATGAGAAGAAGCCGCTACCACTGCCGCCGTCGCCTCCTCAGCTTCCTCATCGTCTCCACTTCCAACTGGCGACGACAGCCTGAACCACCACCGGCTCCGCCACCTATGCGACATAACTGACTCGCTCAACACCATATTTTAGCAAACGCGCTTCTTCCCCCAATCGCACACACCCACCCACCCACCGGCTCTTCCCCCTCGTCACACTCACACACACCACAGCATGGCTGCCTCCTTTTTTAACCCTTTTTTTTCACCAAAAATTTTTTTTCTTATTAATTAATCCAACTTTTTACTATTATTTTTTAAAAAAGATTATTGGTATCATTAATTAATAATTATACGAACAAAAATTAAAAAATAATTTCAGTAATGATAAGACTCTCCCCTCCAAGCCTCCCTCCCAGTAACCTTTTGCTTTATGTTTAAAAACAAATATATAAACTAATAACTCAATCTGAACATTTTAAATGAAAACCATTGCCACCGTGTACATTATTCCCTTCGTTTTCTTTTTATTTAAATTCTTTATGAAAACTAGTCGCTTAATGACTAAGGTTTAATTTTACTCCTTCACGCCCTTCACCATCTAAAATTGTTACCCATTTATCAACAGTTCTAAGTTAAAATAATACACAAATAAAAACATCGAAGAATTTATTTGTCACATGAAAAATGGTAGAAAATTTAGTTTAGACGTGAATGACAGCAGTAACAACTTTTACTATGACCGTTTTATTTATTTTAATGAATGAATGTTATTTACTTATTTATCTATAATTATAAAATGCCCCTCTACATTAATACTAAACTTTTAATTGTCAAAGCCTCATTAAATCATTTAATCTAGATTATATATTTATTTATTTCCTCCTTTATAATACTAGATCATCATATTTTAAATATTTGAAATTGTTTATTTTTTGCAAGCGAGAGGGCATTTTTAGTTCATAATACTCGGTAATTGTGGTTTTTGAGTCGGTCATGACGCATATTGGTGGCGAGCGGTCGCCGCTTGTACGGTTGGGCTTTTGAGACGTAGGTATAGGCCGATCAGAGAAGATTAAGTCAAAATAACCAACAGGTATATAACTCATTATTGTTGAAAATCGTACACAACCTCATCCTGTGGGTTCCTGTTATGCCTTGAACCCGACCAGTAGATTTGGGCACCAGAGAGAGTACCCACTGCCTTGTACAAAGAGTGAAGGCCTTTCACGATTTTCTCCGAACCCTCCTACAAGTAGTTATTATTACATTGTTTTTCTTTTTAAAAAAATAGTGACAATTACGTTAATTAACACGCCGCCCCCGTTTACTCACAGACGGCAAAATAGTCAAACCCGCTCACAAAGAGAAGACGCAAGAACGTTATTATCCACAGGTAAAATGGAATAGCTAAACCATTCCTTCAAATTTAGAAGAAAACAAAATTTACATATAATAAGGAATCTGCTTTACATTTTCAGGAAGAAACATGCGTCAACCATTTAGCATTTCTAGCATGTAGAAAATATTCATTTACTAATTTACTTTAAACTTCAAACTTTATCCATTTTTTATGCCAGATAGTTATATATCTGCGGGTTGCTCTTGTCCCGCTCGAGGTATTCTCTGTCTATGAGGCTTTCGATTCTTTTCTTCAGGTCTGCTGGCTTAATCGGGAATTTAAGCTGCACCCAGTGAATAGCAAATGAATAAAAGATAAAAATATCAGGAATAAATTTTTTCCACAAAAAAAGAAAAGATTTACACCAGGGACTGATGATATCCATATGCAGACAGGCAATTTTTAACATAACTTTCTGATCAATATTCAAATTTCCTTCCCAATGAGCAAAGTAATTCAGTACCTGTTGAAAAAGTTCTGTTATCAAGAGGGTGTGGCTTAGAACCTTCCTCGTCTTCATTATGCGAACTATTGCAGCATCAACCTATAAAATGACTGTATCAGGACATGCTCCACTGCATTGTCAAGTAATGCCCAATAACCTTTGATAGGAAACATCACTCAAGCGGACACATTTTCCAAGACAAAAGTAACCTAAGATAACATCTTGAAGCATCGAAAATTTGGGACAAGATATGGTGTTAAGAGGAAGTATAATGCAATTTCAACTACATTATTTCTTAAACTAAAAAGAATGTGTATGCTAGTTTAATCAGCTTTTATTATAAGCAACCTCTGATCCTCGCTATCACTAGAACTATTTTTTAACTGGTAGATAGTGAGGGATATAGGAATTTACTTTGCTTAACGTGTTCGAGCTAATTGAGCTTTACAATGGGATATCTTGGATTGTCAATCTCAAGTGTGGTTAAAAGGCCTGGCAGTAGGAAAGAGATCTGGCCATCAAAATAGAGAGTTGCTTCCGACATACTTGTGGTTGACATATTCCTGCTAAATTATTATGTCATACAACTATCTACCAACTTTGCCCCATAGAGCCGAACGTTGAGCTTCTAAAGGTAGAATTGATAAATGAGTGACCAAGATGCACATATTAAGATAGATGTATGAAAAACTCTTAGACAATGGATCCTCAAAGCATTATACGTGCACAACTGGAGGTCAAACCTATTACAAGAACATTGATTCGAGAATATCTTTTATATTGGTTTGGGCATTCATAAAGATATATTCTTGGTGTTGTCACGAAGAGATATGATACATATTTTTATTGTAGTATAAAGATGTCAAAAGAACATTGATGGGGTTGATAAGAAATGCCATAGACAATTTGGAATTAAGCATTGATATGACCTATTTCAAAATTAAGTGGAGGAAAATAATTTGTAATCTTGACCTCAATAATCCGGAGATTGGATGGATTAAAAAAATAACGAAGAAGATCACATTAAGACCCTTGAGTGAGGAAAGAGAACCTTGAAGAAGCATAGGGCTCTAACCAACAATGTTATAGATGTCCTCACCGTGAGCAAGAGAAGAGAACCTTGAAGAACAAGAACAAAAAGGATAGAATGATGTGTGAAAGGATACATATTCTTGGTGTTGTCATGAGAGAGATATGATACATATTTTATTGTAGTATAAAGAGGGTCAAAAGGACATTGATGGGGTTGATAAGAAATGCCATAGAAAAGTTGGAAGTGAGCATTGATATGGCCTATTTCAAAATCAAGTGGAAGAAAAGAATTCGTAATTTTGTCCTCAATAATCTGAGATTGGATGGATTAAAATAAATAAATAAAGAAAGAAGAAGATCACATTTGAGGACGTAAGCATAGGGCTCTAACCAACAATGTTAAAGATGTCCTCACCATGAGCGAGGGAAGAGAACCTCGAAGAACAAAAACAAAAAGGATGGAATGATGTGTAAAAGGATACATTACATTAGGTGTCAATAAATAGGCCCATTAGGGTCATGAATCAAGGGAAAATAAACCCATTGTTGGGTATTAGGTATTAGTTATGAAATATTCACTTGCAAGGCCATTAGGCTTATAAGGGTTAAGAGTCCAATAGGCTTACTCATATATAAATTCTATAGTTGAAATGGTAGGAGTTTTTAAATAAATTGGAAATCTAAAGTTAATGTGTAAATCTATTTAAGATGTAAACATTTCAGTTAAGGTCAATTTAATAAAACCTGGACAAAAGAGCATTATTTTATAAAAGATGATTAAAGAGTATTATTTTATAGAAGAAGGATGCAATTTATCATTTGAGGAATAAAAGAATTCAGTTTGATTTACAATACCACTTTAGGATTATCTTATATTACAAGGGTTGGCAAACCCACAGTGCCAAATCCGTAATCCCTAATCAATAGGATTAGCTTGATTTCCCTAAATCAAAGTTAAATCCTATCACATTATTTAGAAAAAAGCTTGCAATTGCCAACCATCAATTGTAAGTTAACAAATAAAAACTACTTTAGCATTAGCATGAACAAAACTAGACTTCCCTAAAGCTATTAGATTTTTTAAAAAAAAATGTTCTCAAATAAAGCTCTGCAACTAATTCTCCATTTTTCAATTATAATTGGTATCCTAAATACTAGACCGTATTGCACCATTAAAAATGGTAAATATCAACCTGGTACTGGCGGTCCTGGAAAACTCTTTCTGTTGTGCTCGTGATTTCCTCTACAGTTTCCTTCATCTGAATGGCATTCACCTGAACCACACCATAATCTCTACTAAATCTTTTTCCTTATTTTATAAAAGATACCAGCATGCAAGATGAAAATTGAACTGTCTAAGTAATCGAAACTTTGACAAAGAATAAGAATAAGAACACTATCAATAAAGCATTCATCCTCCACAGACATGACATCATGGTATGCAGTACAATCATAATGGAGCAGCTCATCAAAAGAATACATGAAAACCAAAAACCTAGCTTTCAAAAAAAAAAAAGTTGTACAATTTTCAAAGGACTCCTACCTTTATGCGATAAAGAGGAGCACAAAACTCTTCATTGAAGAGAAACGAGTCATCATCGTCCACATCTCTTCCTTTGGGGAACTATCAAACAATAAATGATGAAAAATTGTTTAACGCCTCCACAAAATTTTGAATCACATTTCAGAAATGAACCTCATCAGACAAGACAGAGATCAGCAGACCACAAACCTTTTGAAGTACGCGAACTTTGCCACACGCAAGTGATTGCAAAGTCCTCCTCAGCTCTTTATCTTCGATGCCAGTGGAATCTTTGATGTCTTGAAAGGAGAGCTTTGACGCATCATTGAACAACATCAAAACAACAGTCTGGATGCAGATAAACGTAAAAGTAATCAGTAAGAACTACTAGAAATGCTAGATAAGTCTGCACGATAATTGTCAATAAAAAGCAGACAAGAGCACCAACCTGGAACAGAGAAACTGCCAACTCCTTTTTACCTTTGGGAAACTCTGCTTTTATTACACAATGGCCCAATGAATTTTGCCACATGAGACGTCTGCCACTGTACTTGCTCAAGTAGAACTCTCTAAAAATATCCTGTAACCATCACCAAACAAGTGGAAACAATGTCACAATAAATATTGCATAACTTTAAAATATTAAAGATTAAGATGATCTGGGTCTCTGTTACCTGATAAACATTTAATTCATGTGGAAGACGAACATCCATGGGAGGATAGGTTGGCCAGTACCTATTGACAATTTGTTTTAATATCATAGAAATGCTTGATGTTTAGTGCTAACATGAAAGGCATTATCAATTAAAAACAAGACACACCCAGTCGTCAGTACGTGAACACTCATCTCTATACCAATAGGCAGCTTGCTTCTGGCTTGAGAAGACTGTTTGAAGGACTCATTAATTTCTTTGGATAACTCAATGTCCTAAAGCAAATGCAGTATCAGTAAGCAATACATCAAAGATCTGCCCCAACATGTGACGACATATGGTAGCAATGTGAGCTAGTGCCATGGAAACTCCCACCCCCCCAAAAGAAAGAAGAAAAAAAGAGGATGCCAAGAGTAAAAGCAGTAAACCACATGACCACATTCCAGAAAATACAAAAATTTAAACAAAAATTTCTTTCATTCCGTACCATAGATTTACAAGAGCAGTACATTAAGGGAGATGTGCTTGTCACATCCCCGCCTTTAGGCCTACCCCCAGTAAGAGGATGGGTACATATTTGGTAAAGGCCTGTAATTTGGACAAGAAGTCTACTATAATGGCTAGTCATCTTGGAATAGAAGAAAATCCATAAAATAAGAGGTGACTCTCACTTTGGGTCAGGGGATGAATTTGATGAAATTTACTAAAAGAAACAATTTCTCCAGGTAACAACTCACCCAAGGCTTCTTCTACAGATTTTTATTAAAATAAATCAGCCTTCAACAGATTTTTATCTCCAAAAAACCACAATATTACATAGTACCCTACATTCAGAGGAAATTCTACAATATTAAATAACTTCTCACACTAAACACAAATAACACCGGCAATAAATAAGTACTTCATACTTGATCTTGTGAAATTATATATGCATGATCAACATGCAGATCTAATTTCTGTTAAAATGATATCTACCTACCTTAAACATCCCTTCAAGCTTATTGGTGAATTGGCTCCCACATTCGGTCTTGAGCTGTAAAATAAAAAACCAAAGGATGTCCAAATATATGCAAAATGAACACAAAATTTCACGTATATATGGAATGCTATCAACCTTAATATACCTTCGATATCATTGATTTTTCGGCATCAATGGAGGCACTCTTTCCTAGAAGCAGTCGTTTGGCAAGGTCTTTCTTGTAGAAAGCTTCAAATACGTCCTTACCCTTTGTTAAGAAAGAGAAAACAAAACATGGTGCTTTCGATCAAATAGTTGAAGAAGGGTAATTTTTAAAAAAATTAAGAATTAAAAATTTTAAAAAATCATAAGTTTGGCTACTAAATCTGCTCATCATTATCATCAAAAAATTACCACGCACCCACTATCTATAAATCATCTGATGCAGAGCAACTTTCAATGCAAAGATCAGTATTAATTTGCATCGTAGTGATGCAGTGCAATCCTTGATCAATGCTTGGAATTTGTTTACATGGGTGTTTTTTTGGTTCATTGGATGTTTTGATCATTTCCCTTATCTGATTTATGATGGGCATTTTTGTATTTTCCAGTCCAATGATAACACCCAGTAGGTCGAACAAGCTTGAGCTTTTGATACTTCAAATGTCTTCTTCTCCTACTCTTGTTCTTCCCTCTTCTCTGTGAAGTCTCTCTAAATCAATTGCTTATCCCAATTCTTACTCTTTTAATTATCTTGTTATCAATGCTTCAAATGTTTGCACTGCATACAGCAGCTACATAGAGAAAATTTTTTAGCCTAAATGTAATATAATTTAGGCTCTCTAAATTGATTGCTTATCCCCAATTCTTACACTCTTGATGATTGAGCGCTTCTTCTACTTTTAATCATCATGTTATCAATGCTTTAATGTTTGCACTGCATCCGGCAGCTACATGAGAAAGTCTTTTAGCCTAAATGTAATATAATTTAGTATAAGTACGATACTTTTTGGGTAAGTATACACTATTTCACAGTTATTATTTTAACTTGCAACTGTAAATTAGATAATCTACATTACAGACTGTAGGTTATTTGACTTCTGCCCATAAATCTGCATTCTCAAAATTAATGCAGAAAATTGATTTCGTTAATTGTAGCACTTCATGTCATAAAATTTTTTTCCTTTACTTGGAGGGGGTGAGTTTGTTGCATACTTCTGAAAAACAAAAAAATACTAATTGCGGCAACAGAGTCATCCAACAACTGCATAGCCCTAGGCCATGACACATTCAACATGCTTATAATGCAATCCAGAAGATGTCTTTTCTGATATAAGGGAACAGTTCATAATGACTTTCAGCTTGGGTAGACCATAATAAACTGAATATACTGTTTTATCTGAATGAAACAAGACTAAGAAGCCTATTTTATATTCCAAAAATGACACCAGAATATGGCTTCAACCTTAAGAAATCGAGGGAGATCTCAGTCTCCTGAGGATGCAGAGACTTGACTGACACAAGGCCATAATAAAACTCTGTTGTTTTCTATATATCTTGAATTAAATGGGCCACAATATGACCGTGAGAAAGGACAAGGAAACTATTGAAGCAATAACAGCATACAGATATAAAACAACAAGAACATAAATTTAAGCACAAGGAGAAAACTACAGAAATCTAAAACTCAAAGCTCTTATCACAGGCAGGAATAAACTTGCATCGATATCATTCTAAGCTATATATTATCTTAGTAGTTATTAATTAAGTATTAAGACTTATTAAGCTTTTAAGATTTATTGTCCTTACTGACATTCATCAGAGATAAAAAGAATAAAATTGTAAAACTATCCTAATTTACTTTTTATTATGAGAAATACTGATACAGTAATTTTCCAATGCACCATGTAATTGAATAAACATTTACCTGTATAAATCTAAATAAAACCAAAACCTTGTCAAGGGTGCCCTCTAACTCCTCTTCAGATGTTCCCTTGTTACCGGCACGAAGTTTCTCATCCAAGAATTTAGCAATCAACTCAGCAGGTCGATTCTGTCAAAAAGGCATAGCATGTCACATTTAATACAATGAGAGTGCATTAGCTTTGATTTGGCTACCAATTAAAGCAAAATTTAAAATGTCTAATCTGAAACAAAGCAAAAACATTTCCAATGTCAAACATTTCTAGGATGGTGTCAAATTAAAAACCTAAATAAGTAATCTGCACCTAAAAACTTTAGATATTGTTTTGAAAACCTTGCCATGAAGCCAATTTACAAAACTTCGTTGATAGAGAGTGTAGCAAGCAAGATGATTGCCTTTAAGCTACAATGATGCCTCACTAAATATGAATGTCTGAGTTATTTTTTCCTTTCCTTTTCTTTATTTTATTGATGAGATTATTAATTTATTAACATAGCACTTAAGAAGGTAAAAGAAGAATGAAAACAATTGTAACGTTCTGACCAGGTCTGATTGCAAATTGATAGGGTTAAGTCATTTCTTCAAAGGCTGTAAACCAAAGTTGGAGATTTATAGGCATATCTTCACTAATATATTGGATCTTACCTTGATAGGTATTGAACAAGAAACTAATTCTTGGAAGACCTTACATCCCACCCACCTTCAAGAAATTCCAACCTCAGAATTCCGTTTCATGGCTCAAAAGTCTAGTCCTATCTAGGCATACTATCCAATATGGTTCAGGGTCGGTTCTAATACCAATTATTATGATCTAACCCAAATGCAAACGGATAGGCTAAGTTATTTTTTTAAAAGTGGTTAACAAAGTTAAATATCTATAGACACATCATTATTAATATATTAAATCTTATCCCGGTAAGCATTGCATATTGAACTAATTATATAGGGATTTTATATTTTTTAACGACCTAACCTAAGTGCAACCTGATGAGCCAATTCATTCCTTCAAAATTATTAACCAATATTGAAAATCTACAAGCACAACCACACCAATATAGTGGATCTGATCCTGATAGGTATTAGATGTAGATTTATTTTATAAGATCTTTCAATCTACCCACTTTCACAATATTCGTCGTCAAAAGTCCTTTCCTCAGCCCATAGGCCTAGACCATGTCCACTTCATCCCACCATCCAAAACGATCTCAGTTTGACTCAAACATTATTTGTAAAGGCCTGACCCAAGTGTAATATAGAGGTCAAGTCATTTCTTCAAATTGGTTAACTGAAGTTAACTGAAGTTAAAGATTTATAAGCATACCCCATTAATGTAATAAATCTTATCCCGATAAATATCCTGCTAAATATTAGATGTGAGATTAATTTTATGGGATCTTAAAATAATAGGCAATAACATTCCTCTTTCTAAACCAAAGAAGATAAACCAAGAAAATAATAAAAATGAACAAAAATTTGATTTTCCATTTTCAAACTCATCTATTTACCATTTCACGACTATGCCCATTATATTAAGAACAATAAAAATTTTATATTGAAGAAATTTCTAGATATGGCAATTGAAGCAAAAGTAGAAAATTTAGAAGTTCTCTTAATACATCCAAAAATATTCTGAAACCCAAAAATAACTCCTCTAAATACCACAAAGCTGCATAATTTTTTCTCTCAACAATATTTCCCAACATTTGCCATGCCACATATAGGAAGTTAAGCAACTAAACAAGGAGATTGATTCATCAATAAGGAAGGAAGCATAAACAATTTCGGCAGCAAATCCACAAAGAATTTGATCTGCCATTAAGCAATAATTACAAAATGGAGATGCAATATTGCAAGAGGTATTAGAAGTCAAGTAGTCATGCAGAACAACACAGGAAAACATGTTAGATTGCCGCCCATGTAAATTCAGAACCACAAGAAAATTTCACTCATTTTCCATGTGCCAATACTCCATATTATGAGCATATCCATGAATACGATTTTTGATGCTGCTTGAACATAAAGATGTTCCTTGACCAAATAAAATTGCTAAGTTATCTTTGAAACAATGAACAAATTGGATGATAGAACTCCAAGTAGGCCACGGGTCTGTTTGGATTGATAGAAGATATAGAAAATGAAAGAAAAATGCACTTTTTTGCATTTTCTAGTGTTTGGTTCACAAGAAAGTATTTGATGATTCCCTCATGTGGATCCTGCAAGAAAACATGCTCTTATAGCATTTTTATTCATTTCTTCACTAAAAATGAGAGCAAACGAAAAAAACCGACTTGCTCAGATCTCGACATCTTTTCTTATTTACCAACTCCATCATTGTCATGGTAAATCTGACCATTGCTTTTTAAATGTTTGTCCTTGTTGGCCGCAGCCAGCCCTACTTTCAATAAATTTCAAATATCTTCAACAAATTTCTAAATATATCAGCTCACACCTTGTTCCACACGATGCTGAGCGACATTGAGAAACTTAGGAATGTCGTTGGATAGTTAATGATGAAGTAAATATTTAGTAGTTCCTTTTCTTAACCGCTCAAACTTTTGGGATAAGTGATTAGATTATCTAAAATTTACATGGTATCATAGCCCTTTTGAGACAAGTAGTTAGATCATCTAAAATTTACATGGTATCATAGCTAAAAGTCTGAAGTTCGAATCCTGTTGGTAATATATGCTAGGTAAATGTTAATTTACTCCTTGTTGCGATCAATGGACTATTTGCCCCGTGTTTGTATTTGTTTGCGTACTAAGCCTTAAAAAAATTTATTTGCACATAAAGGGAGTGCTGAAATAAATATTTAGTGGTTCCCTTTCTCAAGGGCTCGAGCTTCTAAAATTTACAATTAAAATGGAAGGTCGCCTCGTGTATGGTTTGTGGTCAACACATTCTATTGAGTCTAAAAATTAATTTTATCCAACAATCATGCAAATCATGTTGTATGAGGCTCAATCTTAGGCTCATAAGAAAGTCACATAAATAAGTTAGGGGAAACATAGATGGGACTATTGAGACCATTTTGTAGCAAGACTTCAAGAATCACGTGCCCCAGGGCTACAAAACTGTCGTCAAGAGTGGGACCAATTATGTACAAAATCCTGTGAAGAGAGATATGCAGTAGAGGCCCCCCAGTGAGGTAGCAAAGAACCTGAAAGGAGGTTGAATGGTGGGACAAGCTTATTTGTGATTAACCTTTCGCAGGGTTTACAATTGAGTGGAAGAATAGGATCTAAGGCTATACCATGGTTATTTGGGATTTGGCAAAAATAAAATAAAAAAGTGTTATGATTTGAGTGTAGGATTGGCAAAGAGTGTTTATGAATGAATGAGAGTGTTTATAACAACAAAAAAATGAAAATCAATCTTCATCATCCCCACCATTTGATTAGATCAGAACAGAACATAAACAAGAGCTAGCACTTACAATTTAATAGCTACTTAATACATTGTACAATTTAGATCATTTAAAACACAACTTTCATTAAGCAAGGTGAAAAACTACAACCAAGATATGGTCATAGAAAATCAAAAATCTCATGCTAACTAAACACTCAATTTTATTAACTTTGTTAACATTAGGTTATTGTAAAAGTCAGAAATATTCTATTTTCTAACTAACAACAGTGTGTGATAACTATAAAAAACCAAATAGATTTGAAGATGACCCGATGCGAAGCATTTATTGGATGAGCAAACATATGTTCAGATCCAGGAGCAAATTTATTTGATGAAGATGTGATCTTTTCAAGGCAAAATCTAAACTCCATGCAAAATGTTAAAAGTACCATAATGAAAGAAAAGTAACATTAACTACTACCCTCTAATTAGAGTTAACTAACCTGACGCAAATTAATCAGATATTCAAATGCATCTTTTATGGTGTTTGAGAATGCCTCGTTTCGACAAAAACTTATCTCCCATATTGTATCAAGAGATGACTTGAATTCCAAAAGGTATGAGACCAGGTCTCTATCTTTCTCTTCATCCATAATTATCCCCTGTCCAGTTCCACGTATATAAGAACTAAGAGCTTGCCGTAGTGACTCAAGGGCATTAACTCTAACAAATAGTCCATACATTCGCTGAAGATCATTGATGCGAGTTGCATCCATAAGCAATGTAAATCCCTGCCAAAATTTTAGTAAACAGTTTCAAGTATTTATCTAGTCATGGAGTGTAAGGCTCAATTACAAGGTTGTATATGAGTATTGACCAATTGGGAAGAAAAGTTATAATCATATACACGCATTTCATCACCTTGTCAAGAATGGAAGAAATATGGCAGTCAAGGAGTTGCCTTTCGGCGGTGGCTACAAGAGGTTTTCTTGTACTTGTGTCCAGGTATAGCAAGCATCTTTCATGTTCTTCATGCAACCGCAGCTGCAAATTTTATTTATATATCAATAACCGTCTACCACTAAATTGGAAATTTAACGAGTCTCATTAATTCACTCAACCAGAAAAGGAGAATGTAGCTAAAGTTAAGATCCTGTGAAGACACCTTATATCCAAAATGTTCTCATATTCGTAGAAACAATATACAACACAATTAAGAACAGCCAAAAAATACTTCGTCAAACACAGATTTATGATTAATTCAAGAGGTGTTATAGACAAGGATGTGCTTCATATATAGCATTGTTATTGGATAAATCACCTTACAATGTGACAGAAGCATAGAAGGTAAGTAGAAGAAAGATGTTAGATGCTTCAGAAAAATGATCCAAAAGGAGAAGATGAACAAAGTGATGAACTTTGATTGAGTTCATAGACAGCAACAAATGTTTATGAACTGAAAATGGACACAATCTTTGAGATCACAGCGAAGACAAAAGAATAAGGATGATAATGATGGTGATTATATCAAAGAAAAAATGGTAGAATGCCCGTAGAAGTCAGTTAGAGGACAAACTAGCCACCTCAACATGTTTCATGTAATCGGGAATGTCTGAATGTTGCATGTACTTAACACCTTCAGCTGCATAAAATTCAGAAGTGCATTCTAAAAATGGCTTCTCAAAGATTTCTGTATAGATCCCCAAGTCAGTGAACATCTGAAGAAGATGGCCAACAAGCATCCTATCAATGGCTTCACCTAACCTAAAAAGGAGGATCAGAAACATGTTAAAAATAAAGTAGCTAAATATTTACAATAATGGAAAAGTCACAAAACTGTTTCTCCACTAAAATATTGACAGAAGAGGCATCAACTTAGGACACATTAGTTCATTATTGCAGCATCTGGAATAGCTAAAAGAGATTCATGCAGATTGCAACATCAGAATATACTAAAAATTGCATGTTTTTAACTCTTCTTTGCCATAGAATTATATATAAGCTAAACATCCACAAAGACATCAGACAAGGAATGCTGAATGAACATGCCCTTAATCCATTTATTTTAACAATTCAGACGTAAGAATTTGAAATATTGAATTTCCCTCTGAATACTGACTACCAATGTTTATAAGGAAAATCATAGAAAGCAAACTTTTAAGGGAATTTTCCATTTCTCCAGTTTAGAGGCAAATTCAATGAAAAAGCTCCATTTTCTTCTCTCAAGCATGTGAGAACCAAAACGAAATCTCATTCATCTTTGGGTTAAGCATGTGAGTATCATGTGGGTGAGCTTCCAATCCGTATTATTTGGGTGGCCTTTGTTTGAGCTCTAGAAAGCTTTCCTATGCAATGTGTTTGCCCTTACCAGATAAAATCAAAGCTAAAATTCAAGGATGGATTTCTTGTATGTTGAGCATCTTCAACCCGTAAACTTCGTCTTAGTGCTATGTCTCTTTGTTGGACTTCTAGTTTACACTTTCTAAGAGACCATTCAACCATATTTTCATAGCTATTTTTGGCTTTTCTGCAGAAGGGAAAGGCTGACTGTGATGATTTATGCAATATCAACTGGAGGAAAGTTCTGCAAACCTCTCGATCAAGGGGGTCTTAGTCTTAAAGATTTATAATAAGCCAATTTGGCCACATATTCGTGCTACATCGCTTTGCACACACGAGGCAGGGAGAGCAGCCTTATTTTTGGACAGCTCTCTAAGAGGAGTCTTTGGGTTAAGTGGATCCATGGAGTTTACATCTTAAATCACTCTATTTGGTTTGCTCATTCCTGCTCTTCTCATGCTTGGAATAGCATTCTCGCCCTTCGGAATTCTATTCATATAGGGTTGTTCTTACAAGATTGGCAATGGTAGCCTCCCTCACACGTGGCTTGATCTTTGGTTGGATCATTCTCCTCTCTAATCCAAATTCAATAACAGAACAATCAACAATTACAAAACTTGGAGGTCTTCTTAATGATAGCCATTGTGATTCAATTGTAGATGAAACTTGGGCTCTTTCTGCAGACTGCATGTCAAAATAGGAGTCTTTAATTCTCTAAACCAACACACTCCATCCTTCTCCAACTCCTGCAGCAATATTGGTTGGCTCCCCCATCTAATCATTTCTCCCTCAAGAGTTGTTGGAATTTTCTAGGCACTCTTGGTAATCATGTCCCTTGGCACTCCCTGTGCAAGCATATATCCAACAAACATGCTCTCATTACCTCGCCTGCTATGTCTGATTGGGACCCTGCAAGTAATGTTCACTGTGCATGCAATTTATTAAAATCCATGAGCATTTCTTCTTTAAAAGCTCTCACAATATGCGTGTTTGGAACCTTATCCTCCACAAATGCCAAATATACCACCAAATCCTCTAGTTCAATGGAGAGATCAATTGGCTACTTACCTTTCATACTCCAACATTCTTATCAAGCCTCTCTTCATTAATTTCGTTGTCTTTATTTGGTATGGGCATAACAAGGGAATCTCCCGAAGCATTTCGACTATATATGAGGCTCTACATTCAGCTATACAATTTTAGGTTCAATTAGCCTCCAACGACCACAATTACAAGCAAAAGGTTTTGGTCAACAGTAACTTGCTTGCAGACTTTTGGATGTAATTATCATACTTATTTTTGCCTCCTGCTTTTCTGAGGTTTAGGCTGCTTGTACTTCCCCTTTAGGGATTTTTATTAATGAATTTAAATTCATTAAAAAACTACAAGAAAGCAGCCGAATTTTAAAGGTTTGTGTGCCCCACAATTTATTTATTTTTGTTTACAATTGTCAATTAATTAATATAGATGATAAAGGGGACGGAAGTGCCTATGGCATATCAGGAATACAAATCAACATTAAGGAATTTGTAGCATTGCAGTAAATTTAATAGTTTCATATTTTTAGAAATTGTAAGGAATCTTTTATTTATTATTAGCTTTGTTAAGGATGAAGAAGATATTAATTTTCCTCAATCAATAAGAATCTCATGATGTCTATCCAACAATTTAGAAAGTGGTGATTGATAAAAGGTTGAAATGATAAAATGTATCATGGGTGGCAATTAGTGTAAAGGCTGTAGAGGTAAAACTAATGATTTTTCAATTATAGTTAGTTCACATTAAGGTCCAGCTCAAGATCTTATCTCTTTGCCATAGTGGTGGATAAATTGACTTTAGGATTCAGAATGGTACTCCCTAAGGCCTCTTTTATGCTCTTTGTAAATGATAAGAGTGGTTGATATTTTATAGGAAAAGAGAGGATTTCGGAGTATAGAATGAAACCTTGAAATCAAAAGGTTTTAATATTAACAAGATTAAGACAATGCATACATACTTTCAATGGGAGAAAGGAGGAACCTTTAATATATTTGGCACATCACAAGCTGCAATAAAAAAGTCCTTTAAGAACATAGGGATTTGAAGCCACATTGGCTATTGACTTGAATGTTGCCCTTTGGATAGTGACGCAGCATCCTAAGGTTGCACCTTTTCATCATGTATATGCTAGAGAGAAGAAAACACAGTTGGAGCAACAAAGGGCCACGGGACCAGCCCCAGTAATTGATTAATAAAATATTAATTAGTCTTAAATTACTTGTTTAGGAGTTCTATTCTCATCCTTATTTGACTTTCTTTGTTTAGAAGTTTCCTTTTTGTTATTTTCTTGTTTTAGAACCTGCCTTTCTAACATTGCTTGTCATGAAAGAAAAATGACTATGAATACTCATTTAATTGGCCAGGCATCAGATCACAATTAAATATTACATAGGATTTTCTTTCCTATTGTGGCATGATCAATGGTTTAAAGGCCAAGATTCCTTTCCGCTGAACCATATTGTAGCTCTCCGATTGAGGAATTAACCATATGACTACCGTTAAGAAGCTCCAAAAACAAGACCAAAGTCTATGAAACATAAAAGAACAAAATGACGCAGATCTTGGAAAACAAAAGCTAAATTTAATTTTCTAAGACTCATTATAAAGTTTTTTATTTTGTTTTCTCTCATACTCTCTAATCTGAATTAGTTAGTTATTTCTCTAAGTTATTAGTTTAGGAAGTTTTATGCAAATTTTCTTCTTGGTACTACATTCTTTCACCATTGTTGCTTTCAATACTCAGGTGACACTACAATACAGTGAACTCACCCTTCAGAGGGCAATGTCCCCTTCGAAGTGCAGTTTCCATATCATTAATACAATTCTAAATTTCTGTAAATCATACCAGAGATATCAAATGCAGTGCATGTTAATGATAAAACTTGAAGTTGTGACAGCATCAAGATTCACCTCTCCTTCTCAATCAAACTCAGAAGGCCAGTGAGAGTTTTGCGTTCAACTTCAGGAGATAAAGAAAGATGCTTCGGAACAGCTGCAACCCCATTTCCCATAATGAGCAAACACTGGGAGTTTGTTTGACATATGTTCTATCAAGGTACAAAGCTATGCTGCGTATCATCAACAACTGATTGCAAGTATCTTGCCAGCATTTTTCAACCAAAGAAAGAAACACCACCAAGTCTGGGCTTTGACCCACCAAAGATTTCAAAGTATTAGCAATATGTGCTTCACATTCTTTTTGGATTCTCTGATACAGATTGCCACCCATCTTATGTAAACAAAGGTCGGAGACAGCCTGTCCAGAATAGATGTTTTTCATTAATTAGAAAACAAACATAAAACATCAAATATGCCGTTTAGTAGACAGGGCCGCAAATAAATGTGAGAGGAAATACCTGATAAAGTTTTTCAAAGTCACAAGGGTCAGGTAGTTTCAAAATATAGCAGTAATAGCCGATTTCAATATTGCCCATGTTATCTCCTCGAAATTCATTGGCACCTTTGGTTTGCCTGCAAAAGATAAAGTAGTTTTAGATTTATAGACATTTTACAGACCCGCTCACTAGCTAAAGCTTAAGATATTCCACCAAAAGGTTAGCTAAGCTATCATCATCACCATCATCTATGCCTTGGCTAGCAAAGCAAGGATTGGGTTTGTGTCACACATTTATTGCTCTCTGATTCAGGCCAGGTGAAACAAAACGTAAATTTAAATAGTGGAATCACTTGATATGGGAAATCAAGAAACATGTGTGTGAACATCGTGAAGTGGAGAAACTTCGATGGAAGTTAGCAGCAGACACACTGATCAACCCTTGTCCCGTCACGACAAAATTAAAATTAAAAAGGTTGAAATAATCTTCACTAATTTTTTTTTTAAATAAAGGCTTGACTATCTTAAAACCAACGATAGACCCAAAAAGGTCGAAGGCCGATATCATCCCACAAGCTTGTGCCAGCTCAAACAGAAGGATGAATCAGAAAATTGATTAGATGCCCCTTCCCTGGGGAATTGAGGGATATAAATAAAATAAAAGTTTAGAAAAGAACGAAAGGTAGCGGGCGTGCCTTTGGTGAACTTGATGACGAGTTTCTTGGCAGGCTGAGGGGGAGTAGCCTTCTTCCGAGAGAGATTAGCAGTGACACCGGTTGCAGGAGGAGCACTGCAGCCGACGGCTGCAAGGTTGGGATCAACCTTGAGAAGGTCATTGCCGTCCACAATCATGGAGTTACTATTGTCGTCGTACAACTGGTCGCGGTCGCTCAAGGAGGAAGGGTTGGGAGACTGCTGATGAGGCCTAGCTTTCTTCATACTCGAAAAGAGGAGTAGGAGCCGCTGCCGCTGCCGTTGCCGTCGCTACCGATGGAGCTGCAGCTGAGGCGCTTCGAGTGAGACATCCAATCACGCCAATCGCATTGTTCAATTCTCTCCCACCCCGACCTCCTTCGAGAGGGGAAAAAAAATTTTAAAAAAAAACAAAACGAATCGCGAGGACGATGATCGATCCAGCCAATCGCCGCTACAACAACTCCTCCGATCTTCGGATTTTGCTTGCTTGCTGGGTCGCTCGGTTGCAGACCTTATCCCTCTTCGAAATTCTATTCTCCCCTCCCCTCCCCTTCCCTTCCCTTCCCTTCCCCCTCAAATCGTGGTCGTTCTTCTATCTATCCCCTGACCGAGAGTGGAGAGAACGAAGCAGCTGGCCGAAACCGCGATAAGCTAGGGCATCATCTCCTCGTAGATAGATGCTTAGGGCTCGCGAGCCAGCCCGCCAGTGTACGGCGCTCTCGGTTCGGCTCGCGATTCGAAATTTGATTTTAAATACTCGGGGTTTAAATTCGACTCGAATTCGAATTATATGAATTAAGTTAAAAAAATGACATTGATTCGACTCCACCCATAATTTAACTTGATAATATAATATAATAATATACATAATATTATTTTCTTACTCAAAATATATTAAAAATAATAAATAAATCTTAGTATTAACTACATACTAGATGAATTACCTATAATTATTAATCATCTATTTCTACCTGTAATAAAAAAATATTTAAAAAATCCAAAAAACATTAAAGGTCATCCAAGGTATAAAATATAGCTAAATTTTTACCTTCAAAACTACCTTTGACTTCAAACAAATACTAGATCAAAATCATACATGATGGTTTTAAATATATAACAAAAAGAAAGAGATAAAACAATGTTAGTTTATAAACAAAATATTTACTCAATTTCAAATGTGACAAGGGGATATAATTTTGTATTAAAAGATACTTCTTCGATTCTTTCCTGCCTCCGATTTCCAATCGTCCATTCCTTACACAACTTCCAAAAGGTTCTTCTATGCCTTATTTGACTTATTTAGTTTATAGTTATTATAAAAACATTACAACCTAATTTCATATTTAATTTTTCAAATCCAATAGTGAAAATAGAGCTCTTTAACATTTATTTCTATTGGTTTATTTTTTCATCACATATTCAAACACAATATATGGTTAAAATTTCAATATTTACTTGTTAGTTGTTAACTTGTTATGACTTTGATACTTATTAGAATACACCCATTACTTTATTCACTAGGGATGATAGTAGAATATATTTATTCTTTTTTATAAAATTTATTTGTTTTTATTTAATCTAATATCTCACAATAAATGATATATGTTAATTTTTTTTCTAAGGATGAAGGGTAAATAAAAGTTGTCTAAATGGTGTCTTGGGTATTTTGTAAAAAAATTGAAACATGGTTGAAACTTTGAAAAGACCTTTCATTATTGAAATAGTTTATGTAAATATATTAATAGACTATTTTTGTTAATTTTAATATCTATATCTATATGTTTTTTTCTAAACGAGCTACTTTATACCTTATGATCGAGTTAGTTTTATTTTCAAACGAGCTAGTTTGGAGCTTCAAAATGAACCGGTTTCGAGGCTCCCTAATATTAAACAGTTAAGTGTAGTTGAGCTCGTGTTGAGCTCAAACAACATAAAAATATAAGAGGCGATTTCAAATATATATGTTTAAAACTCATTTGATCTCGAGTAGAGTTTGGACGAACTTCGAGTTATTCAAGTCAAGTTTGAGTACAAGCCGAGCTCGACTCGCTCGCTCGCTTAACAACCCTACATACATTCGTACATCCCTTTTATTTATTTATTTATTATTATTATTATTATTAAGTTGTTATGGTTTGTTTTTTGACAATACGCAAAACCGGATCTTTCACCGATCTGGGCCTGATAAAATGGGTTCTGCCGTTTCTCGGGGCTGATAAATATTTGCTTGCCACTTAAAGAACTTTTGGACGTTTTACCCCGTGATGACTCTCCCATGTCGGACAAAGATTTCCCATGGCCACCAATCACATCCATTTTGGGGGCTGATTTTGCAAAAACTAGCCAAATCCACGGACTATATTTAAAATTATTATTAAGAATATATAAAATTAACTACAAAGATTATTAATTTATATTTTAAAAATAAATGTCTACATACTTTTAATAAAAAATATCTATTATTCGAAGACAATAGTTATACATAAATATTAAAAATAATTTTAATTTCATGTTAATAATAAACAATAATTTATATGATCAGGTATTAATAAATTAAAAATTTTCATTTGAGTAAAATTTAAATAATTTATAAAATTTATTATTTTTTACATCATTAATTTGGATAGAAATATAATCTTTGTCTTTAATTATAAATAATAATAAATAAGTAAATAAAAATTCTAAATTATGTAAAAGTCTTAATTATGTTAAAATTTACCATTTTTTTAGAATTCCTAATTTCCAGTATAATTACACTCCAATACTTTCTTAACAATAAATAATATTAATTAAAAAACTTAAATTTAATAAGTATTAATGGGTTCATATAATTATCATGAGGTTAGAATCAACTACAATGCAAGAAAAATTGAAATTGCGAAAAAAACTTTAGTTGTAACACTCTAAATTCAGTTCATTAAAGAATTGGATCAAAACTGTTCGACTCAACTCGAAATTTGACATATAAATGCTCGAACTCAAGCTTAAATCCTACGAGCTGAGTTTGAGTGAAGGCAGTGTTCGACTTAACTCAATTTGATTATAACTCGAACTCGACTCGATAAAATAATATAATAATATACATAATAGCACTTCCTATTCAAAATACATTTAAAATCATAAATAAATAATATTATTAATTATGTACTAAATGATGGTGGTGGTGGGGGAGTCTTATTTTTATTTTTTGTTTTTTTATTAAATATGGGCCGTCATTGTAATTGAACGATTTAGATTAAAGTTTGAGAAGAAATTATTATCTGCCCCTAGTTAAGATAGTCTTTATATATATATATATATATATAACTGACACGGAATCAAACTGAAAGAAACTGAAAACTGACACAAACTTAGAAACTTGTATAGACAAACGAATTGAAGGATGAAATGAGACAGAAAACTGATAAGAAACAGACCGAAGAACTCGAAGAACATGAAGAACACGAAGAACACGAAGAAGTTATCAGAGAATCCAATAAACCTCAAAAAGATGAAAAAGATTTAAACCCCATACAGAAGCTAAGTTAAATCCTGCTTATACCATGACAGAAATATTAACAAGAGTCAAACCTGAAAAACCTATAACTATAAATGATTTAAAAAAAGAAATAAATGACTTAAAACTGAAATTTCTACATTAAAAAGAAGAATAGAAATTTTAGAATTAAGCAATGAAATTCAAGATAATAACTCAGAAAATAGTGAAGAAGAAGACTTAAAAGTTTTTGAAAATTCAAATACTTTTCATATAGGTGAATCTTCTAATACAAAACAAGAACCTCAACAAGAGGAAAATCATTTAAATATCATTGAACAAACTATCACTCGTAAATATGTTTTAAGAATAAAAATAATTATTAAAAATGAATTTAGTTTGGTATAGTAATTGCAGAAGGATTGTAAAATTATGCACAGATTTAATCCTTACGCAACGAATTGAAA